>VCJN01001180.1:0-183711 GCA_006384855.1 Tetraselmis striata | reverse complement strand
GCTCATGCTCATGGTTTGTGAGGTAAGTGTGTTGATATTGACATTATAGCTCGTCCGTTTGCACCTTGCATCTGGCAGTCTTTTTATATCAATGCTTGCCATATCTTGCACACGGCTTCCTTGCACCAACGTAAGATCGGGGTCAAGCTAGAGTGCAACGTCTCATGCTGTGTAGTCGCATATTCGAGACTGTTATCATGGATATGATATGTGCGGACTGACTGAGCGCCCGCGCCGGATATTGAGTTGCCATGCTGCTGCGTTAAGTGATGAAACAGCCTCCTTGTATGATTGTGTGTCGCTGGGTGATACAATAGCGATAGATGCGTGCGATTGGTACCGCTCTGAAATGGTAACCAAAATTCCACGCGGTTTTCATGTGTGGCATTGCGATGCAGCGGATTGATACATAGTGCAAATGCGTCTCAATTTTTTGACGGTCATCGATTTACGGGCATGTCATCCATGCAGTTGGATGTAGTAGGATGGTCGGTGTTCGTCCGGCAAGTCTTTGGCGGAAGCACACTGTATCGGCATGTGCATGAGGAGAACATCTCGCGCACGATCATGTTGCTTCGTCGATACATAGATGTCAAGGCTGGCGGCACTGACTAACGTCGACAATAGAAATCAAGTAGGATTGAAGTGGCGATTGAAGTAGGAGTTGTTGTTTTTCTAGTCGCTATTGTGTTTGCTTCATAATAGGTGTTGCATCTTGATGCATACATCTGGTTGTGGGGGTGTCGGTTGATGTGTGGCATTAGCAACCCAGGCAGGCGCGCGGGCGCAAGGGTTTCGGGTGCGCTATCCTCGTGCATGACTGTTTCTGTATATAAAAGTAAAACTGAGGCGAACAGAGCGCGCGGCGCGCTTTCGTCTTTACTGCCACTACGCGAAGCACGCTCGCCACGCTGTCGGCTGCCTGCTGTGCCGGACGTCCCTACGGGTACTGTGCGCTGCGCCGGTAGGTGTTGACGCGCCCTGTCGTTGATGGGCCCACCCCCAGGCAGAGAGCGCATCTGAATGTTGATTAGGGGTTCCCAAAACGTTTGCAAAACTTGCCCTCACTTCCCAGGCGCTAGCCCATCCCAGGCGCATAGCCCTCCCGAACTTGCAGCACTCGCCACAACTACCCGTGCCAAGCCCCCGCCCTCCCCCGAGGCCACTCCGCCCCAGGCCAGGACGAGGAGGTCAGATCAGATCGCTCGATCAGATCGGTCGATCCCAACACAGCAGCGGATAGATATCGACAGGATGACCGCGGCGATGATGCTGTCAGCGTCTGCTGCAGCTGCGCAGCCCTCGTTGGCGCGGCGCCGCACCGGGGCGCGCACAGTGATCCGCGCGCGCGCCCAGGCCCCGAAGCCCGCGCGCGGGGCGGTTCCCCCGCGGCGCACAGCCCCGGCATCGCCTTCCGCGCCTGCGCGTCGAGCGCGGACCCTCGGAGCCAGCGCCGGCGACACCACATACACCCGCGACCTCAGCGCTGCGCCGCGCCTGATCCAGCACAAGAACGAGGCCTTCTGGTTCTACCGCTACCTCAGCATCGTGTACGATCACGTTGTGAACCCGGGGCACTGGACAGAGGACATGCGAGAGGACGCGCTCAGCGTGGCCAAGCTGGACAGCCCTGACCTCAAGGTACCCCCCCCCCCCCCCCCCCCCCCCCCCCCTGTGGCTGGGCTGGGATACCAAGAGTGCGGCATCTTGATGTCCGAGAAGGGAATTTCTTATGAACGAGCTTGATGGGCTTCTCGGAGCTGGAGGTATGGAGCGACCAGGGGCGCAGCCGGGGATGCTTCCTTGAGAGGATTGCGCGCCAACTGGGCGGTCTGCTGAGTCTCCTCTGGGCTCGGGCGCAGGTGGTCGACGTCGGGGGCGGCACGGGATTCTGCACGCTGGGGGTGGTGAAGAAGGTTCCCGCCAAGAACGTGACGCTGCTGGACCAGTCACCGCACCAACTGGCCAAGGCCAAGGCCAAGGAGCCGCTCAAGGAGGTCACCATCGTGGAGGTGCCCCCCTCCCCCCCCCCCCCCCAATCATCATGTTCCCCCCTTTACCTCCCTCATCGCCCATCATTGCGCCAGCCCTCTTTACGCTGCGCAACTCTGCTGACATCATGCTGCTGATTGTGCGGGATGGCGCCTGCGCTGCCGGCAGGGCGATGCGGAGGACCTGCCCTTTGAGACCGATAGCTTTGATAGATACGTCTCCGCCGGCAGGTGGCGCCCCGCCCCATCTCCACCCCCTCCACCTCCTCCCCCGCGGTTATACACACCGGCGGACGAGCCTCCTTTCTGCCCTCTACCCCCCGCGCCGCGCTTATCTCACGCGGCGCCTGCTTCTGCCCTCCACCGCAGCATCGAGTACTGGCCGGAGCCGCAGCGCGGCATCACCGAGGCGTACCGCGTCATCAAGCCCGGCGGCAGCGCCTGCCTCATCGGCCCGGTGCACCCCACCTGGCCCATCTCGCGCTTCTTCGCCGACGTCTGGATGCTCTTCCCCACGGAGGAGGAGTACATTGAGGTCAGCTGCATCCCGCCTCAGCAGCACTGCTGTGGGCTACAAACATCGGTGTTCCCGATATTTAGGATGAAACCCCCCTGGCTAGTAGCGCTCACCGCAGTACATTCGGCCTCACTGGCCGGCACCGAGGTACAGGCAAGCGGTGACATGTCTGGCCATTGAAGCGCTTACATTGTTGTCCAATAGCGGCCGCTTTGGGCAATGAGCACCCGATACCATTCCCAACAAGCCCCTGCCCCCTTGTTGAAGCGCGCAACGCACCCGTACGTCGTGCTGCAGCCACGCGGATGTGAAATCAGCCGCTTCTCACCCTGAACATGTTATCATCATGCACTCGTGCGGTTACTGATGCGTTGGATGTGGTGTGTGGCCGCAGTGGTTCACCAAGGCGGGCTTTGAGGACGTCAAGATCCACCGCATCGGGCCCAAGTGGTACCGCGGCGTGCGCCGGCACGGCCTCATCATGGGCTGCTCCGTCACGGGGACCAAGCCCGCGGCGGGCCCCAGCCCGCTGGTGCTGGCCCCCATCGGTGAGGTCTCCAAGCAGAGCAACACCAACCCTTTCTCCTTCCTCATGCGCTTCCTGCTGGGCACGGCCGCCGGCTTCTACTACTTCATCGTGCCCGTCTACATGTGGCTCAAGAACCTCATCTGGCCGCGCTGGCTGCCAGGCTTTTAGACCCCAGCACCCCCCCCCCCCCCCCCCCCCGCCCCCCCGCGTTGTGTGGCATTGCAACGGACCTTTGCGGCGAGCCTCCTGCCTTCTACTGAGATGTCTTCCGCTCATTGCGAGACCCGTGCGTGGTTGGGCGCAGCTGCAAGTGGTGCATTCCCTGCCACACTGCGGATCTTGTGTTGCCATCAAGCAGGGTCGCTCATGACGGGCAACACTGCCGCCGCGGCGTCGGCACCCCAACAGATCGTGTGTTGGAACACGCTGACATGGCCCTTCCCCCGGCCACAGCGCCACCCTGCGGGTCTGTCTACACTGATATCGTGTTTTCTCACGCATCTGTGCAACGGTGTGTGCAAAGACAGCGGTGTATACGTGTGCAGCACCCACCCAGGTGTTGCCGGGATATCTCCCACGTGGACGACCACCGCCTGTAGGGGGTGCTTTCAGGGTTCCTGCCAGTCCTATGTCCGGGTTTTATCCCCCGGGGGGGGGGGGGGGGGGGGGGACCCGAGCATCTGCAACGCCCAGCCTGGCGACATGACGGAGGGCATTATAATAACATGTCCGGGTAATCGCTGTAGGGCTTGAATAACGCTAAGCTGTCACGTGTGTATCGCTATTAATTTAAATAGACATTGGCACATCACGGGTTTCAGCTTGCAAACTCTGGGTCTCATACGAGTGCCTTCCCCTGATCTTGTTATTACACTCGGATCCCGGATAGGTGGCTGGCTGTGTTTTGCCACCCTTCTGGCGTTTTTGTCCTTTTTCCATTCTATTCTGGTGTTATTCTACTCTCACCTTATTATTATTGCCGAAGTTCCATCGTAAGACTGTTCGATGGGATAGAAATGATTGTGTTTACACCCTTCATGTCTGAAATACTGATGCATTTAAGTATCCTTTTTTTCCGCCCCCGCACATATCCTGTACTGACCAATACCAGGAGTACTTCTGCTAACTAATACGCGTATTAATAATCGCGTTCCGAGTGTGGTACCGGCAGTACATTTAATGTCATCTTATCATTGTGCATCGGGCCGCTCCGCATTCTAAATTCAAATAACAGCGCACGTATACTTTCCCCGAAGAAATGGACAATATAAACTAAAAGAATGTACTTAGTGCTATCCGAAATCGATTCGCAGTGCGACTAAGACGTGTGTCAGAATTCTTTCAAAACAATCCAAACTATCAACACAATCAGATTCTATTTCTATTCTATATTTTTATATTTCTAATCGCCAAACATCCATCCTAACGAATAATTAGTTTATAATTGCATTGCGCCCGCGCGATCCTGCTGCCGCCAGGATTACATCGCAGGCTGTGGTTGTTAGGATCATGTCCGGGTAGTCGCTGTAGGGCTTGAACAACGCTAAGCCCTCACGCGTGTATCGCTGATAATTTAAATGGACATTGGTTACATATGGCCACGTCATGGGTTTGGCTTGCAAACTCTGGGTCCTGATACGAGTGCCTTCCCCTGATCTTGTTACTTCACTCGGATTCCGGATAGGTGCCTGGTGTTTTGCCACCCTTCTGGCGTTTTTGTCCTTTTTCCATTCTATTCTGGTGTACCCTTCATGCTACTTTCACCTTATTATTGCCAAAGTTCCACCGTAAGAGACTGTTTGGGCGCGATAGAACGGATTGCGTTATCCTTCATGTCTGAAACTTTGATGCATTTAAGTATCCTTTATTTGTTTTGGCCCCCGGGACATATCCTATACTAACCAACACCAGGAGTACTTCTGCTAACTAATTTGCGTAATAGTCGCGTTCCAAGTGTAGTACCGGCAGTACATTTAATGTCATCTTATCATTGTGCATCGGTCCGCTCCGCATTCTAAATTCAAATGCGCACGTATACTTTTCCCGCATAAATGGGCAATATAAACTAAAAGAATGTACTTAGCGCTATCCGAAATCGATTCACAATAGGACCAAGATGTATCTGTCAGAATTATTTCAAAACAACCCAAACCATCAACACAATCAGATTCTATTATTTCTATTCCATATCTTTATATTTCTAATTGCCGAACATCCATCCTAACGAATATACTGGTTAGTTTATAATTGCATTGCGCCCGCGCGATCCTGCTGCCGCCAGGATTACATCGCAGGCTGTGGCGGGCCGCCACTTGAGAACGGAGGCGGACTCGTATGAATCCGTCGTTCAGGACAAATTGAACTGGCGGCACGTGGGCCTGCCTGCCGGCACGTCGTGCGTGTGTGTTCCTTCGCCCCTCACCTGCCGGATATCCTCGAGTTGCTGCTGGTGTGGCCTTATGCTCGTGTAATCCTCGCAGAGCAGTCCTTAATTGCCAGTGCAGCACTGCAGCGTCATCGGAATAGGGTTGGCGAGGCCCTGTTTACATTTTGTAATACAGTAGGACTACTGGTAACATTGGCTTGCAATGCATCGAAAAAATGAATCTCGCATAAATATCACAACCAACGCAGTAGGGGAACGCATGGGCGTAGTGGGAGAGGAGTTCCATTACAGTATCCGCTGCCACGGCTTGAGAGGAGGTGCGCCAGAGCGCAGTTGGCGCGCCACCGCTTGCAAAACTTCCTCGCGAGTGAGCTCGTGCCACAGCAACGGAGACTGGAAATCAGGTGGTCGCAACGTGGCAGGTCTTGTGCTCTCCAGCCCCCAAACTGTGTGGGCTTGTGGATCTGTGGCATCGTACCGTCCCCTTGGGCAGAGCCATGAAAACAATCCGGCTCTTCCACCTGCGCCAACGCTGTGCCACGGGACATCGCTTTGGTGGCACGATATCAGGACCGTCAAGAGCACGCGGGAGGCGCAAACAATTTGAGGGACAGAGTAGCGCCTCAGCCAGGCACTAGGCTCGGGGTTTAGCTGCCAAGATCGAGCCTGCCGAGGTGCATCTCTGTCAGGAGCAGCCAAGTGGGCAGCGCCATCTTGCAGGGTAAAGCTGTGGCGGTGCACTTCCCCAGGATTCTGCCAGGCACACATGTCATCGATCTCCACCTCCCCTGAGCGCTGCGCCTTGCAGCAAGCCCAATATATGACACACCCGCGTCACCATAGCTGCGTGAGCCGTTGCGTGCGTGCTCCATGCGTCCGGCTGTATGCTGCGTGTGGCCAAGTACTCAGCAGGAGCGGCACCATATCACCTCGTGTTCACAAGGCTGCCACAAAGGGCGATGCTTTGTGGCCATCGCAAGTTCTCGGAGCTTAGCATGTCGTCCCCATTCACCGTGAATAAGACTGGCATGCTGCAGGGGGTGCTCATGGCGGAAAGGCAGCCATATACTTGGCCACGCAGGAGCTGCGCAAACCGTACTTCCGGCAGATGGTGGGATGGTGGGGGCTTGTCCATGTGGCCCGACATCCATCCCATCCCACGCATCGGAAGGCATAGCAGCCAGTGGGGCCGTTCAATAAATTTGATTTAAAATCAGCCACAGGGGACACACGCGCCCCGCGCATCCCCAGGCTACGTCCTCAATAGCTAGACCCTGACCCGGCGAGCGACACCGCTCCCCGGGGCCACGGCTGGTTGTGCAGCCCCGCACGCGCTGGCCGGGACCAGACCGCCTAGATCATGTTTGCGCAGTGCAGCATGATGCCGATCTGCGCCCACATCCTGTTCTCCGCCTGCTGGAACACTTTGGAGTACTCCGCCTCCAGCACCGCATCCACCGTCTCCGTGCCGCGCTCCGCCGGCAAGCAGTGCAGGAAGATGCCACCCTTGGCGCGCTGGGACATCATCTTCTCGTCCACGCAGAAGCCCTGGAACTCCTTCTTCCGCTGCTCCGCCTGGTCCTTCTGGCCCATCGATGCCCAGACATCTGTGTACACCACATCGGCGCCCTTCACGGCCTCCATGGGGTCGTGCATGACGCGGATGTTGGGGTTGACGGCGACGCAGTTGGCCAGCGTGTCCGCGTCGGGCGAGTAGCTCTCGGGGCATGCGCAGGTGAAGTCGAGGTCAAACATCTTGGCCAGCCGCATCCACGAGTGCACCATGTTGTTACCGTCGCCCACGTAGGTGCACTTGGTGCCCTCCAGCCGGCCCAGCTCCTCCCACATCGTCAGCGCGTCCGCCATCAGCTGGCACGGGTGGTTGTAGTCGGTCAGGCCGTTGATGACTGGAATGTCCGAGTAGTCGGCGAGCTCCAGGAGGTCTTTGTGCGCAAAGAGCCGGGCCATGACCATGTCGTTGTAGCCGGCAGCCACCCGAGCGATGTCCTTGGTAGCCTCGCGCTTGCCAATGCCGTGGTCGTTTGGGCCAAGGTATATGGCTGGTGGTGACACAGGTGAGGTTGTAGATTGGGGAGGGGGGATGGAGGGGGCAGCAGAGTGAGTGCCATCAAATGCTGTTGCTGCGTCGCTCAGCAGCGGGGTCAGCCAGCCCTGATCATATGTCGCATGACATCAGCCGTACCTCAGGCTTGTGTGTGGGTCAGGCATGTGGGGCATCAGGGGAATCTGCGCAGACAAAATAGGGGCTAGCGGGCAGCGAGAGGCGGAGGCCCACCATGGCCACCCAGCAGGTAGAAGCCGGTCTCAAAAGAGACGCGCGTGCGCATGGATGGCTTGGCGAAGATCATGCTGAGGCTCATGCCCTTGAAAGGCTGGTAGCTCTTGTCGCCGCTCTTGAAGGCCTCCTTAACCTCGCGCGCCTTCTTCAGAATCGCCCACAGCTCGTCCTTGCTGAAATCGTCGATGTGCAGGAAGTGTTTGCCGTTCTTGGGCGCCGACACGCCGGCGCCCGTGTAGTGCTGGGCCCGCGGTGCGACGGGGGCCAGGCGGCGGCCCGCGGCACGAGGCGCTCGGCGAGGGGCCGTCTTGGCGCTGAGACCCTGGCGGCGGGCCGTCGTCTCGCGGGAGGTTGGCACTGCGCTGCGGCACTGCAACACTGCGCTGCGGCAAGCCGTCGAGGGTGCGAGAGCGGGAGCCATCTTGCTACCTGGTCACAGAAGTCGTTATCGCTAGTGGCGTAGTAGGAAGCGAGCGGTGCGAGGGTTCCTGAGGGTCGTGCGGGGCGGTGATTGTGACAGAGAATTAAGTTGATGGCATCAACAGGGCAAGAGCGCACGCGACCTCTGACATTGTCTGCCTTCGCGACGAGAGCTGGACGAGAACCCTAGAGCCCAGGCCGGATGCCTTGCTGGCAACTCGTATGATGAGATCTGCCAGCAAGGCACATTGTACGTCGATGATCCGATAAATTGAGCGCGCATATTGCTGACGTAGTCATTTCCGACAGCAGGCTCAAGACTTCTGCGCTGATTTATGCTAGCAATTATTAATATTCATCATTATTGTCGCCTCAATGATACAGGCACGAGTACTAACTACTGGACACATATGTCGGTTTCAAAGTTGAGTCTGGTTATGCCAACAAAGTCTCGCAGGCTGTTTTACACGGTCAAGAGCCGAAATTGGCAGAAGGTAAAGTGGAAGCGTGGAGGGAAAACGGAGTCAGGGGGGGCGCTGCGTGGAACGCAGCGAAAACTGGAAGATGGCAGGCTCAGCTGTTCTGGCTGCTTTTATGTCTACTCGTGCTGCACCTGAAAAGGGCGCAACAACAGATGCCTAGTTCCCGTACCATTGAGCAGCACTTGTAGCTAAAAAGCGGTTAGGTCAAGGAGGTGCCGTCGGCTTGAGGAACGAGGGCCAAAGGTAATCACGGTAGCCTGCGTGCTTGTCGTACGGTCGCACGCGTACTGCCCGCTGCATCGTGCGCGCGCGCTGCTGGTGGTGCTGGGTTGTCACCATTCGACCCGGTACCGACGTAAAGTACTGTAGGAACGGTTGATAGCCGCGACCAGCACTGCATAAAGTACTGCACGGCGTGGCAGTGACCTGTGGTGAGAGGCTTCATTGCCACTGGCATTCACCCCCCTGAGTACGGGCAAGACCAGCAACGCTGGTCTGAACTAAAGCCCTATAGGCGTCTGAGAGGTGCCTGTAGTGACTTAGGTTCGCGTTCAGACAAGGGGGAAGAGGGACCGCTAGAAGGCGGAGGCCCTCTATAAGCACGCGATCGCGGCCATGGCAAGGCAGCCGCACGTCACGCTAAGTGCTAATAGCACGCGCGCCGTGCGCGCACCGCGCGCCAGACGCATTACGCACTGCCCTTGTCTAATTGTACTCATCAAGTCCTATACTACTACTCGGCTGCGGCTACAGTGAGTCTTGCGCCTTGTACCAGCAGCAGTACAGTACTTCGTCTTCTGCAGGTAGTCCACCTTAGGGGTCCCTGTTAGAGGTCCCGATTAGAGGTGCTATCTGAGTTCCCTTAGAAGTCCCGCCTAGGTGTGCTTGGGCGGGTCTCTGATCTCCGGTATGTATGTCTCCTTGCGCCTCGCTCAGGGCTATGGCCAGGGTATGGAACCCTAGCTTTAACCCTAGCCGGCCCGGAAGGGCTTGGCTGTCCCGTTCTTCACGCGCACGCGGATATGACGGATGCTGCGGCAGAGGGAAACCCCATAAACTAGTTTAGATCATTTCAAAGTTGAGTCTGGTTTTGCCAGTCTTGAGCGAACGGAGAGAGCGGTGGATTGACGGAGAAGAGGTAGCGCCAAGTCATGAAGGAGGCACTGGGAAGGCCACCGCTGCGGAGTCCTGTTGGACTTGGAAGTGGCGGAGGGGGGCGATGTGTCCAAAGAAGAACCATGCCCAAGGTGAAGGAAGAACGTTGGGGTCGATGTAGTCCAGAACGACGTCAGAGTTAGTGGCCCAACCGCCTTGGTAGCGAATGTGGGACAATGGCACTCCGATGGCATTCGCTGCAGAGGCTGCGCCCTTGCGAAGACCGTGTGAAGTCCAGGAAGTGCCAGCAGGGGGGGGCAGCGTTGACTAGACTGATGGTTGCAGACAGCCAGTCTGACATTGTAGCCGCAGTCCAAGGTTTTGACTGCTCGACCGCAGTGGCAGCCTAGAAGTTTGATGCAGCCAAGCCAACAGTAACCAGGGGGACAGATTGGACGTTGTCGATGAAGTGGTGCAAGAGACGTGCCACTCGAGGGTGCTCGGACACCGGAAGGAGAAGTACGCGCAGGTCGTCGGGTCCCCGTCGGCGAGCGCGACCCTTCTCGCGGTACACTTGCAAGGTGACATTGTAGGTGTCGACATGCACATCTCGCACTCGACAGGAGACGCCAGTAAGGCCCATGGCAAAGAACATGAAGTTGACAACCGAGGCCAAGAGAGCTCGGAAGTCGAGGTGGTACTCTGGGTAAGGAGCAGACATAATTAGCTCGGCCTTTGTGACGAAGCGATAGGCTACATCCGCAGGCAGAGGGACACGCAAAGGGGCAGCGTCCAGCCGGCGCTGACGCAGCATCAGCCCACGCCTTGCTGAAGTGAGGTGCAGACTGTCCTTGGCGATTGGGACGAGGTTGTGCAGCAGCTCGAAGAACGTGTTGATTGCAGACAAGTAGGGTTGCAGCGACTTAGCTGCGATGTGCCCTCGCTCGCCGATCCAGGCAACATACCGAACGACAGTAGCGGTAGTCGCCTCCAGCGGACTGATGTTTTCAGAGTCGTGGCAGAACTCCGCGAACTGAGACAGTCTGCCGGCGTAGCTCTTGAGTGTCTGAGCGCTGAGGGAGCTGGAGAGCAGGGTCGAGCGTTCGCTGGCCCAGCTCGTCCGAGCCGAACGCGTCCTGCAGCCGGGATCGCAGTGACGCAGCCCACGGAGCGACAGCTGCGGGCTCGTCAATTACGTACGTGCGTCGTTTTACCGACAGAGTTCCACCGGTACGACTACTGTTCGCAAAGTACTCGGCAGCAGCGGTCAGGTTTCCGGCGGTTTGCCGGTAGCTGCTGGACGGGTTTGCAGTAGCTTCAGTACGGGTTTGCGGGGCTAGGTTCAGGTAAGAGGGCCGCCCCGCGCGCCCTTCGCGCTCGTAGCGCCTGTCCCGTGCATAACGTACACGCGCGAAACTTGGTCGTTGCGAACCAGTTGTGACACGTAGTGTAACAACCGACGGACGCAGAGATGGGGTGGTAAGAAAAGCGGTTGGTTGAGCCGCCATGTGCAGTTGTGCGGATGGTTGAGCCGCACTCGGTTGTAGCTGTAAGAAGCGCCGCACCGAGGAAGGTCTAAATGAAGTCTGTAAGGTGGGGGGGGTCATGTCCTGACACGGGGTGCTCATCTCGCCGTTGCGCTGCAAGGGTGCGTCTTGCGGCGGTCACCGAAAGGTGGCCTCGCAAAGCTCCAGCAGCGCCGACGAAAGGCGCCCTACACCGTCACTCGTGCTCACCTTCGCGGCCACGTCCATGCCCGCCGCCACGTCCTCGCCCACGTACGCCCGCGACCTGCAGCTGCAGCTGCTACTCGGGCAGTAGCGGTTGCCTTTGCGCTGCTGGCAACGGTCACCTCGAAGACACGACGCTCGTAGTCCTTCATGAGGTCCCCAAAAATCGCGGAACCCAGATGCTCCGAAGCAAGCTGAAAATGCTGGGCTCGCAGCACGTCCAGAACACCTTGGTCACCGTGCACACGCTTGATCTCATTTAGCCTCCGCAGGAAAGCCAAACGAAAACGAAATGCCTTGTCGATGGCCTCGGCGTGATTCCGAGCTCTCGCGAGGTAGGGGGTGAAGTCCTGGTTAGCGGCAGGGACGTAAGGTAGTAGCTCGTCGAGATCCACGAAAAGTGCGGCCATGTGGGCCCCGAAACACGACATCCACAAGTACTCCTCCTGGGCCGGCAGACGCCGGTCGTCCTGCTTGAGGTACTCGTTCGTTAGGTCGGTGCTCAGGGGGAAGAGTCCAGGCACTCGGCTGACCGGTCGAACGGCCTCGTAACCAGACTCTGCTCTCTGCAGTAGCTCTGGCACCGCGAGGTAATCATCCTCGGCACTCACGGATTTTGCTCCGACACGGCCGCTCTGGGCTAGCTCTAGCAAGTCGGGGCGCTCTGCGGCTCCCCCGCTGCCTGTCGGCTGTCCCGCGAAGCGCTGCCCGGAGCCGGAGCCATGTGCCCCTTCCCCATCAACAACGCGATCACGAGCCGTCAATTGCGCCACAGCTGTAGCCAACTCTCGCAGTAATGAAGACTGGGCCCTCATATCTGCGTTCAGCGACTCCAACGTCGGCTCGGCGACGGGTTCTTCTCCATCTGGCATGGTAACGCACGGACGTACGGACGAGAATGTCACTCGGGTGGTGAGCCGGGTGTGGTCTTGAACAACCTGGGGTGACCTTGCTCGCAACTGGTTACGAGACAGTTTTTACATCGCTGCGTGGAACGCAGCGAAAACTGGAAGATGGCAGGCTCAGCTGTTCTTGCTGCTTTTATGTCTACTCGTGCTTCACCTGAAAAGGGCGCAACAACAGATGCCTAGTACCCGTACCACTGAGCAGCACTTGTAGCTAAAAAGCGGTTAGGTCAAGGAGGGAAACCCCATTAACTAGTTTAGATCAGAACCCTAGAGCCCAGGCCGGATGCCTTGCTGGCAACTCGTATGACGAGATCTGCCAGCAAGGCACACTGTACGTCGATGATCCGATAAATCGAGCGGGCATACTGCTGACGTACTCATTTCCGACAGCAGGCTCCGAACCTCTGCGGCGATTTATATTAGCGGCCATTAGTCGCTAACATTAATATTCATCATTATTGTCCAACCTCAATGGTACATCAGGCACGAGTACTCGGTACTGGATATGTCGGTACCCGTATGTCCCATCATTTAGATCGTCAGTATGTGTCACATTTATCTCGCAGCTCACGGATAACATTAGAAAAACAAACGATAAAATTGCCGACGAACATATACAGATATATTCGCACTTGTTCAGGAAAAATATTCTAAATAAGCATAGGACCCAGGTACCGGTACATACGTGTACCGCCCTAACTACGCCCTTGCCCCGTCATCCGGAGGCGCTGTTGGTTGTCGAATTCCACTTTTATTCGCGAAGCGCGCGCAGCGGACGCGACAATAACTGCTGCTGCCGCCTGTCGCGTGCGTGGCACGCAGCAGCAGCTCACGAACACCCACATCGACACTGATAGCAGCTTCTCCCTCCCCGTCCCTCACTGGTGTCACTTTATCAACTCGCGCTCAGCAGCACCTTCGCACCACCTTCGAACGCGAAATGGCACAGCGTGCTCACAAGCTGCTGCACCGGCTGCTATGCGCCGCGGGGCCGTCGGCGTCGGCAGCGTGCAGCACGCGCGCGACCGCAGCTGCCGCCTGCTCGGTGGCCGCGGCGACGCGCCTGGGGTCAGCTCCCTTCCGGGTGAGCGAGCGCTGCCAACCGCCCCCCGCGCACTCCTCCATCGCAGCACCTGTCCTGCCGCTTGCTATCAGCAGTAGCTCCACCCGGGTTCCGGCACGGCCACGCGCACGCGGGCACTGGCCCCTCTGGGGAGAGCCGACGAACTTGAGGCACGACAGCACATTGCCAACGCCGGTGCTCTGAGACTTGGCGCTGATGCGACTGCACTGTCAGGCGGGGGCGCTCAGGACGTACTTGTCTAGTGCGGTGACCTCGTTCTCTGCTCCCTCGGCCGGAGTCAGAGTCCCTGGTATGCCCCACACATGCGTGCGCGAGCACGCACACTTGCTTTCATGCTTCGACCCGCGCTTGCGCTTGCTTCCCTGCATTGGCTGCCACGTCCTGTCCCTCCTTCATAGCATGAGCCAGCAGCGCTGACTGATGTGGAACTCCTGTCAGCGCTGGGCACGCAGGCCCGTTCCATGTTCATCCAGACTCAGCAAACTCCCAACCCGGCGTCGCTTATGTTTGTGCCCGGGAAAACTGTGATGGAGGTGGGGCCCTCGCAGCTCTGACCCATCTATTCAGAATTCATTCTGTGTTGTTTATATCCCATTGGCCTCTAGTGCGGACGGCGCGGTGCGCCTGATGTCTTCTCTTTTGGCCCATCCAGAGCGGAGCTATGGACTTTCAGACCCCGCGGGAAGCCATGCAGTCTCCGCTGGCGGTGAAGCTCTTCGCCATTGAGGGTGTGAAAGGTGCGCCGCTCAGCAGATTGGACACTGGGGTACTGCATGGCTAACTACGGCCGCTGCTAGGCAAGCACTGTGCTCTGAATGTATAGTTTAAATGTACTTTCATGAAACGGGAGGGTTGCCCATTTCATGATGCGCTGCTGAAGAGGAAGACGCGCGGCAAATGGGCAACGCAGGCGTGTTTTACGGCTCCGATTTCATCACCATCACAAAGAGCGAGGACAGCAGCTGGGGTGAAATCAAGCCGCACGCGTTTGCCGCGATTATGGACCACTTCACGTCGGAGACGCCCTTGCTCGGGGCGGACCAGCAGGATGACAACGCCATCCATGAGGATGATGACGAGGTGGGCCCTGATTTGGCTTGTTGGGGGGGGGGGGGGGGGGGGCTTCGCACCTGTTGGATTGGTCATTGACCTGCCAGTCCATGCGCTCATTCACACCTGCATTGGAATCCTTACATCGATTGCCGGCTTCAGGTGGTGGCGATGATCAAGGAGCTGCTGGAGACGCGCATTCGGCCGGCTGTGGCGGAGGATGGCGGCGACATTGCGTTCAAGGGATTCGACCCCAGCACCGGCGTGGTAGTGCTCAAGATGAAGGTAGGCGCTCTCATCGTCCAATCTGGTCCAGGGACCACTGCTTCAGTGCGCCACCCCTGAGTTTGCCCGCGCTCCTCAACCGCCTGCATGGCAGCTTACCCCGCGTCGTTTCCTGCGTAGGGCGCATGCAGCGGCTGTCCCTCTTCCAGCGTCACCCTGAAGAGCGGCATCGAGAACATGCTGATGCACTACATCCCCGAAGTCAAGGAGGTGGTGGAGGTATGTGCCGCGCCGTGCAATTTTCCCTGGAGCAATTTTCTGCCCGGGTATTTTGCTGTCGCATCGAGGATTTGCGCAATGCCGTGTTGATATTCCTGTGCGTTGTGGATTGCCCTGCATTAGGACGACACATTGGACGACGCGGAGGTGGAAGGGATGTCGGAGTTTCAGAAGCTAGAGGCAAAACTGTCAAATTAAGCGGCATGAAGTCCTCGCCCAGGACCACCCTCAGTGGCAGCTTCTACATTTTGACAGCGAGCTAGGCCACTGGGCTCCAGGTAACAGCAAGGAGATACCGGCCTTTGCCTATCATACACCGCTGAGTGTTTCGCCCAAGATGATGCCGAATGGCTGTGGGGTACCGGCATTGGGATAAGGTGTACCAGGCATGGAGGCGGCGTATCTGTATGGATGCCGCTCAAGTGCCACAGCCTCGGCAAGAACCTCTGTAATATTATGAACACGCCAGGTGAATTCCCGGAACCACTCACACCTCCCCAGGATTCGGCAAGGGAGGCGCTGCCAAGGACTGGATTCGGCTCTCGGGGGCAGCCATTGGCTCCCGCTACCCGTGTGTACTTGGTGCTCAAGCCGTGCCTTCGGCCGTTCCATGAGGAGAGTATCCCAAGGCAAGATTTTCTCCACAAGGAGGTCTTCGCTCGAGAAAACCAATTGTGCGCTTGGTCGTGCTTAGGGCGCGTAGATCTTCAAAGTGTGGACGTACGTGGACTGAGGTAGGCCAGAAACTTTGGCGAGCCTCTCCATGCATTGGAAGCAACCATGGCATGGGCACAGCCGATGCATTGCTTTTGAACGATGAGAGAAGTGCCTGGGAGATGCGAAAAGCTAAGCAAGAAGGACACTGCCGGTACCTGTAGCGATTATAAAGGGAAAATGCGAGGCTCGCCGAGACACGGTCATCAGTAGCATCCCGCCATTGTGCCATGAGCAGGGGCCGAGCGAGTGGGATAGGCTGTGGCTGATGTGTTACAAGGCAATTGAGAGGATGCGGTTCTTCAACTCTGGAAAGGGTGACGCTATGTGAACTTGCAGCGGATGCACATGCTACACGAATCAGACTTGCTCCATGGACATTTAACATCCGATCAGCATGATAAAAGTCTATTGCAGTATGTTCACGATGATATGCCAAATCTGCCTACTGGTTTTTTTGTCAAGAACGTCGACGGATGCATGGTTTTGTGAGCCGGGCTTTTAAGGCAGCCCTCCTAGGGCTGGCAATACTCCGCCCGCCATTGAGATCATGTTGCCGTCAGCATCGTCGCCGCATTTTCTATTTCTCCGAGACTATTTCAGCAGTCGGAAATACCCGGCGCATGGCGACATGCAGCTGTTACGCTGTCAGGCAGAGTTGCAGGTATGGGCTCCGGGCACAACGCCCGCTTCCATCAGAGCAGCTCTGCAGCTGTGTGAGTGTCAACGCTGAACAGCTGGTCGATGACCCTCGCAATGTTCTTATTGCACTCGGCGGGAGCGTCGCGGTAACGCAGCAGCACAGCTCCGCTGCAAACCACCATGCGTCCCCGAGCAATAACGTCGCCGCATCTGCTGTCGCCGCCTCGTCATCCGCACACACCTCATCTCCCAGTAGGTCCGTCTCGTCGCTGTCGATCGCAACCCTGCCGTCTAGACGTATCATCTGAAGAAATGGCGTCACATGCATTCCCCAGCGCGATGAGGTCCAGCCCCCTCGGCGGTCGGCAATTCGGCATCCTCGGGAGCCGGTACTGAGTGGCTGGACGACAGGGAGCGCTTATTGCCAGCAATCGGCAGTGGAAGGGTATATAATTGTAAAAAACGCCGGACAGCAGAAGGGCGCCCCCGCGGCCGCTTTCTGATGAGCGGCCCGGGTTACGCACAGGCTTCAGCGCTGAGGAAATGCAACAGGCTCAGCAGCCTGGCCGCGCAGCAGTCGTCAAGACAACAAGCTGATTGGCTGCGCATCATCACGATGTGTAATCAGAAGCTTTTCAAATTCCATAATACTAAGCATCCGCGCAACCTGGTATGCCCAAGGTGGCGATGCGGGCCGCCGCTTTGACACCTGCTGTGGTGCTGGCCCGCTGCAATACCGCTGCCCTCGGCGACTGCGGGCGTCGGTGCCGGTTTGCACAGCATCGTCAACAGCAGTCGTAGTGCGCAATGCTGCTGCTGCTTTTGATTCTGATTTATGACGACGACGATCCGCCATCGGCAGCAGCACGCGCGACGTTGACGACGACCTAGTCATTTTATTGCAACTATACTATTGATTAATACACTACAATACACTTATTCTCTTACTCATCTATATTATTTATTCTATAATAACACCACATATGTGCTTCATGTATTTTATGCTTATAATTATATATCAACCAATATTGATCTATCTCATTTATATATGTACACCCCTCCAAATAAGCCCGGGTTTTGCATTTTCGATCGCAAAGCGCATGCATGGGCGAAGATAACGCCGGCTGCATGTGCATACATGCTAACTACAGTGGGAATAGTTCGGGCGAACGCCTATTGTGCGCTTTATACCCACCCGCGCGACAACACGACCATTTGTGGGCGCCCTTTCAAAAACGCGAAATCATTGCATGATGCGTTGGCGCCAGAAAATTGTGGGTTGCGCCAACCTTCCAAACCTATGGAAATAGCGGCACTCGTCGCACCAAACTCGGTGGATACGGCCCTTGGCATAAGTTGCACACACCGTGCGTGAAGGCCACTGAAAGCATGTCGCTATAGGCACGACGTGACACCCCAACGACAAGTTGGCCACTATGGGGAGCAATTTTGGGGTGAGAATGCTGCTGTTTCTGTTGCGAACGCACGTAGGAGAGGCGCTCGATGGCCCCCTTGGCGTAGGGCAATGCTCTACTATGAGGGCGCGTGGTGGAATGCCAGTTGCACCGTTTCGTGGGCGGGGTGGCGCGGTAGGGGCGTGGACTTTAATTAATATGAAATTCCTTGAAAAATGCTGTGGGAAATGGCGTTTTGGCTGGTAGATGTGTATATCGCTAGGAGGCGGCACATGCCAAGTGTTGGTGATTCGTGGTCATCCACACACATAACGCTCTCGCACAGCCGAGTATGGGGCTTAGACACGCACTTGGCGCAAAGCCATGCGCCCGATATGGATGGGCACATAAGGCAGTGAAGGGCAACTTGGATGATCATCTTTGGGGATTTTTTCCGGGGCCCCAAAAAATCGAATTTTTGATTTTGAAAGATTGTTTTCGACGCAAATTTGAACGAGCAATTGCGTGGTATTTTTAAAACATTTTTTTCAGCAAACCCTGACAAGTTAGAGCGTTTTAAAGCGAAGGGGGTGTTGCTGAGCGTGGCCGACACTGATGCCATGCCAGCATCGCAACGCGACATGTACTAGCCGCCGCCCACACGGCTGCACCCCAACCAAATGCACCCGAGCCCCTCGCCAATGTGTTTCCTCACGCGTTCATGGCCATCCCGCCGTTTGGTTGTCTATTCACGCGCGTCGGCGTGTGCGTGATACCGACCATGGTTTTGGTGCAGTTGCATGCGACGCCCATCCACGCACCAAGTGCAACGTGACACCCTAGTCAAAGGTCTTTAAGCTTCGGTTTGAGCCACTCGTCATGCAGGTTTTATAAAACCCTCTGAGATTCCACGGTTTCATCTCATATACCCTACGTTCAGGTACCCTAGACTTCTGAAGTCTTGAGACTGCCGAAAAGGGACCCCAAACTTATGTGCAGGGGTGTATGTATGCAGTACAACGATGCTGCTAGTGGCCCGCTTACATTATGGTTGTTATTGTTTTCGGTACCGGGTAGCGCGACATCTGGGGAGAAAAGGGGGCCGCGGGAAGTCCTCCCTTTTGGGAAACATTTCCTTGTCCAGTATATATACTGCTTGAAGTATTGTTTAACCACTGCAATGCATCGTCGTTGGCACTGAATGTCTCTGATGTTTATATAAATACATAGAGCGATATATGTATGTTTCGACACATGTGCCACGCATGGAGGCAGCAATCTAACACCAGTAGGGCGCTGATGAGCTGACAAGGCCAACTCCAGGTGGTATCGCAGCGTGTAGGGAGTTTGACAAGCAGCAGATCGGGGATCGATGTCGTCAAATGTGATCACGACGTGTGTGGATGGCAGCCAATGGGTGATAACAACGCCTAACACGGCACCTTCCCTTCATCACCAGAGTTAACATGGACTGCTTGTCACCCGTGGAGTTCAAGTACTACTCGTAGCAGCGCAAGTCTGTTGCATGATTTAATGCAAATCTGTACGCATATTGTGGGCTCGATTGCGACCGGCAAGTCGGGCGTGGTGTCCACAGTAGACCTTCAAGCAGAGTGGCACGCCGTGCTGCTTGTGTGAATGGATTGTTCCGGGCAAGGATCCAAGCCCCTCATGCGTTTCAAAAAGAAGATGGGTAAGGAGCAAGCGGATGTCGCTGTACGTGGTGCAGAACGTGAGGACCTCGCGCAGGCACAAGGGAACGCACAGGTTGCAGCCACAAAGCCGCAACAGCCGCCAGCACAACAGCCGCGCAAAGCCAAGCCGCAGCGCAACATCCGGAGCAGCAACACCAGGCAGCCCAGGCGTGCAAACCAGCCCGTTGTGAGGCGCTCCCTCCGGCACTCTGCAACAACATTGTGATGACATTGTCAACAGCAATAAGCATTCCGCAACTAAATGGTAGGTCGTGAGGCCATGAGGGCCGGGACCGCGACCACAAACCTGATGAAATCACGCTGTCTATTCTGTCTATACATTGTATAATTTATGTTGCCGTCTGCATTATGCATATTCCTTGTTGCCCTGCTGCGTGCTCTACGATTGTTAGTGTTGTTGTTGGGCTGCCAATGTTGTTGATACTGTTCCTGGACTCATATATATGCCTGCAAATAACCCAGTCACAGTACTTTAACAGTAGTTCAGTGTTTAGCAGATTATCAAAATAAAAGGTGTGCAAAGAAAAGGGGTGCTTAAAACAACATAAAACATCCAAGTCTGTATGTGAATACAATTGTTCAACTGGTACTGCTACTGCTTCCATAATAATAATAATAATAATACTAATAATAATGGTAATAATACTCCTATTGCTTGTTTGATGATAGTGGTAATGCTCCTCCTACTACGATAATGACAATGAATGCCGCTGATGTCATATATGATTAACATTATCATTATGTTGTTGCATGTTATAAGATAGCAGATAATAGATATGATAACATGATAATATGATGATAATATATATTCATAATACTACACCCCTCCACATAACTCCCAGGCCCTTTTCTCGCCGAATCCGAGCTTACGAATAGTAGGGCAACTGTATCTAGGGTTTATGATCTGAAATCCTGGAATATTGCACATTTCGGCTCAGCCGTTGCCACCATAGGGTGTAAGCAACCCCTTCGGCCCTAACAAGTGCCCTACACGACTGAGTGGCACTTGCGCCACACTGAGCGTTTCCAGTACCCCCACAACAACAGGGTTGTTGCCCCGCACGTCCCGCCGCGCATGCATAGACCATTGCATGGTGGGATGGCCATGGGCGGGCGAGGAAACATGTCAGCAAAGAGGCTAGGTATTTTTGGTTTAGATGGGGCCATAGTGGCGTGCGCCCTTGCACGATGTGGCGTCGGTGATACCATCGCCTCTGCAGTGCCGCCTTGTGGTGCGGATGTCAAACTCGCGGTATCGCTCAGTGCGTTGCGAGGAAACGTCAGAAAATTTTCATATAAATACCAATAAAAACTACGCGAGCAAAGCTACAGATCCTACAGATGCAGCACGGTCGTCCGAGGCCATTTAGGCACTTTTGAATTTTTGAAATAATATGTCGAAATCTGACGTCTGTGTCAACGTGTGATCAACACGCTGGCGTGAAACTTTACGCCAAGGGGATCTCAAAAGCTGATACACGGAGGCGGGGCAGTGTGTTGTATGTACTTGTGCACGGACTACTCATACTTGGCACATACCCCCCTTGAGCGATGCCCACGGCCGCCATGCCGGATCCCCCCTTCCACAACATTCGTTCCACCAGCATCGACGCATTAAGGTGCACCCCATTGCCGCCCCACTGGGCTCACCATGGCGCGCTATGAGCATGCGGCCATGCACTGCTATAGAAAAGCTTTGGCCTACCGCAAAGAGGCCGCAAGAACCCCCTCCCGCCTGCGCGTGCAACGATCACAGCCATTTTGTCCATGATTTTGGGTATAAACCATCGTCATCGACACGTAGGGCTTGGTCCAGGTCGTTAATGACCTAATTTCAATGCCCTACGTGTATGGTGGATAGTGATCATACCAAGGGTGATGTGGTATGAGTACGGGGGCTGTGCTGTCCCATGCCTATCTGTGTACACGAGTGGCGCAAATTTTGGTTTTGAAGCTCTAGCGCCAGAAGCCCAGTAGCTTTTGCCTGAATGAAAGCGTTGACGGCAACGGCCACCGCGTGGCAATATGGGGTATATCGCGCTATCGCGGCATTTCCCCTCAGCCGTACGACCCTGAGAAACACGCATGCACGCGCGCACGGCCTCAGTGTAGCCACGCATGGGCACGTGGATCAAACTCGCAAATAACCCCATACTTACGTGGAAAGGTGTACGTCAGGCGGATGACGGCGATGAGTATGTAGGGCGTTGAGCAGCTATACCACTCCACAAACATATGGTCGCTGCTATATTTTCTGCCGCGGCGCGAACGCGTTTCTGACCCCGTCATCATCGCCAACACAGCCAGCAGCAGCGTCGTGTTTGTATCTCCCAGCAAGAACAGCCATCCTCCTGTCCCAGCACCTGAGGCAGCACCACCATCGGGGGTCTTTCGCGCGCCTTTGTCGTCTTTCGGCGCACTCAACGGAGCAGCCAGACAGCCAGCATCCGCGCCACACCGTGGCGGCCGCAACTGTTCGACCGCGCCCCAAGCATGGGGAGAAGCCGCCACAAGCAGGCTGGCGGCGTCACCCCGCAGGAGTGGCCGCTGCTGGTGGATGGCTTCCGGAGCTCGGCCGCTTCACGGGCTGAGTGGACGGCCAAGAGGTGGGCGGTCTCCGCACGAACGCTGAATGTAGTATGGGTGTGGCTCGCCGCAGCGTTCCTCGCTGCGGCGTCAGCAGGCTCCTTGTCATAGGGCGATGTCGAGCCGCGGCTGACAACTTAGTTCGCGCCGGAATAACATCGGTGTGTTGATTACAGGTTGTCGCTGGTAGTTGCGGGCAATCTACGGCTGTCAAATAAGCAGAATCGATTCTACTCAGTCATCGCGTGGCGATCTCGATCTCGATTGCTGCTTGGGATTGAGTGCACGGCGGCGGGGCCGGGGGGACCGGGGGGGGGGGGGGGGGGGGGGGGGGGGGGGGGGGGGTGGCAACGAGCGCTGTCGGAGTATAGGGCTGCACGCGAAGACGCGCCGGTTACACCATACAGGTACCTTCATCCGGGAGCAGAGCCCCCCTCGTGGTGGTCTTTTGTCGTTTCTTGAATACGTGATGCACGAGGATCTAGCGCCCAAGGGAAGCGCGGAGTTCGGCAAGGCACCTCACCCCTCAGGCTGTGCTGCGGTGCCTGCTACAGGTCGGGCATCTTCGGCGACCTGCTGGGCGCCCTGCGACAAGATGGCGCCTCCAACAAGCTGGACGCCGACATCAAGTGAGCCTACGCCTATTGTTTCATCACGAGGAGCTGGGGCCCAGTGGACTGCCTCAGGAAGCTGATCCCCCTCCCTAATGTGACTTTACAACCTGTCTACCTGGCGGTCTAGCGCGCGGCGTTTAACGCGCTTTCTGCTTGGTTTGATGACAGGATACAAATGCTGGCATTCTTGGAGGAGCACATCCAGGATCTACTGACCTCATCCGAAGGAGCTCTGTCAAAGCAAGTCCCCCCATCACCCTCATTCCCCCATCCCCTTCCTGCCCGCACGCCCCCTAATGTTGTCTTTTCCTGGCGAAACACATACAAGCTCAGCCCTGTGCATGAGTTTGGGGGTGAGGGTGTAGGATGCCAGGACAGTGTTTACTTAGGCATCCGGGAGCCACCCACCCTGCGCCGCGTCCATGGCCTGAACCGTCCGGCTGCCGTTCAGAGTCTTGGAGGCCATTGAGCACCTCATCCGCGCAACCAGCGATGACACACTTAACGGTGTGGCACTGAGGTGTCAGGCCATCAGTACCGCCACCGCCGTTGCCATCGGTGTGTCCCTCGCCTGCCCCCATCACATGCCCCATGCTCCCCATGCAACCTAGATGTATATTTGATGTGGCTCTCCTTCGACTGATAAGCTGGCTTGCCCCTTTCTGTGCTGCCAGCTCTCGATGACCTTCGTCCGGACCAGGAAGGCCTGGGGGACCTGGTCCAGGCAAGGCCCGGCACCATGGGGGTCTGCTTTTAATGTGTACCTTGGAGTTCCCCCCCCCCCCCCCCCACCAACAAACAAACACACACAAACACACACACACACACACACACACACACACACACCCTCAGAAGCGTCCACGATTAGCACATAGCCCTCCCCAGCGCAACGGCGTTCCCATCTCTCTCTCTCTCTCTCTCTCTCTCTCTCTCCATGTTAAAACAAACTGCCGCTCCTTACTTTTTGGGCAGTTCCTACTCGGCATTGTCCGCCATGGCAATGCCATCGAGGAGCGCACATCCCGGGCGGTTGCCGCCGACTGCCTGCGAATTCTGGAGGAGACGCACCCTGGCGTACTCTCGCAGCACCTCCCGGTGCTCCTGGGTGCGCCGCCCGCCCGCCGACCCTCGCTTGCCACACAATGACAGAAGTCTCCCCACACCCGGCAACTGCCTCCCGTCCTTTCACGCGTCACTCACCGATCCCTCCTCCCCATGTGCTCGAACCGTACAGACCTGGCGGAGACGGAGCGCTCGTCCGCGTTTCAGTCCTACGCGCTGCTGGCGGCGACCGTGATGGCCAGCGCCGCAGGTCACCCACCGCCTCGCCTCTCCCAGCGACCGCACGCCCTCCTGCTCCACTCCCCCTTTGCCAATGTGTGTCTTCTCTTGCGCCAGGTGCACTGGAGGCTGGCATGACGATGAAAGGCGTGGAGCGCAGCCGGCTCGAGCAGGCTCTGCTGCTGTTTGTGAGCAACCTGGTGCACATGACGGCGCCGGCAGTGGTGGACATGGTGCGCCGGTGCTGCATGTGCCTGCGATGCAGAGGCATCTCCCAGCCACCACTTTATGCATACCGCACCTTCACTCTGTGTTCTTGTGTACTCCCCCGCCCTCTCCCTCCTCCCCACCAAGAGAGACAGAAAGATGTGTTACTCTTAAAATGCAGATGATTAAAACGAAACCACTGCACAGATCCTTCGATAAAGGAATTCTTTTATCTTTGACATGCGAAGCCAATGCAACGGCATGGTATATGGATCTGCGCTCCTATCCCCGCCCCCACCCATTGTGTGGCGACCCCCTCAGGTGTGCTGCGTCAATGTCATCCTGCCGGCGCTCGAGCTAAGCCCGGCGAAGATCAGCCTGGAGCTCAGCCCCCTGCTCAACTGCATCGACCCCCTCCTGTCCCTGCTCATGGTGCGCCTCTTCTTCCCCCCCTCCTCCCCCCCCCCCCGGACCCTACCCGCACTCCTCGCTCCGTCTGTGCTTTCACGTGTTGTGAGTGTCCATCTGAGCCGGAGCTGTCCCTGCACTGCCAGCTGGAGCGCTGCTGGGAATTGCCGGGCTTGGCTGAGCTGCAGGTCAGTTCTCGTGGTGTCCGGTTGTCGTTCTCCCCTCTCCTGACCGCCCTTGTCCTGCCTGATGCCCAACCTGGACGCCTTTGTCCGGTGGCATCCGGTGTCGACACGGTAATCCTTGATGGTTTGGCTCTGTGACTTAGCGCACCATTACTTCTTTTCGGCGTTTTCAGGATTACGCGGCTCTGTTGCGGCGCCTCATGGCTATCGCAAACGATTCTACCTGCTCGCTGGCCACCAGACAGCTCGCCGTCCTCTGGCTTTCCAGCACTTTCCGCAGGTGCGCTGCTCGTCTGGAGCACCAAAGGTGTGCATCACCCTGGGGTTGACCATGCCAACGTGAAGGCAACCCTCCTGCTGCCATTTCATACAGGGCTCAAGCTGCCAGCAGCGCTGAGGATGAGCACCTGCCTGCGGTGGCTGCCCTGGGATGGGACTGGCGCCTGCTGCTCCCAGACTTTGCAGATGGCCCGCAGGTGGGAAGCTCAATAGCTAGCCAGTGCAACCCCCACCCCCCCTGTGTCCTCCCATTCAACCAGTCACCGTGGGTGAAAGCATCCCGCCTGCACTGGTTGTTTTTCAAGCGGCGGTCCTGATGAGGCTCTGCTGCTCCATTGCCCTCAGGTGGTCATTGTGAAGTCGATTGCAGTTGTGGACATCCTGGCGGCTGGGTATGGGGATGCAGAGGACGTGTTGTGCGCATACCACGGTGCGCCACCCCCTTCCCCCTTGTCCCTCCTGTCCCTCTCCCTTGTTCCTCTAACCAGCAGCCTCCCGTCGCGTGCAAGGCGGGGTGCAAGAGAGGAGGGACCTGTCACCGCGCTGTCATGTGCGGATTGCAGGCCTGCCCGGGCTATGGCTTGAGCATCCGGAGCTGGGCGATGCGGCCGCGGCTGCGATGGCCTCCCTGGCAATCCTTCTGTCCGAGCGACCATCGCCGGGCATCCAGTCTACCCTCTGCACGGGGGTATCGCGCCTCCTGCTTGAGGTGCGCGCAGGGAGCCATGCGCATAGATGGATAGAAAATAAAAAAAGTTGGATGGCGCCACCTGTGGGTACTCTGGCTTTCTCTGGCTCTTTTGCATATCCCGATCTCAGCTCTGAATCGGATTTATGCCGCTGCAGGTGGTTCGCAGTAATCACAAGTATGTGCACCTTCTTGACTTGCTGCTGGGTGAGAGCATAGCTAACGGCAAGCGACAGCAGATCCTCTCAGCGCTGCATGCCTGGCTGACGGTGCGCTCCCCTGCGCACCGCCCCACGGCCATCCCACTGTACACACATGCCAGAGTCTGCCATCAATGTATGTCGATATCATTTTATCCAGATATATGACATTCATAGATATGAAGATCCTCGTGATGCGGTGCCAGCAGCCGGCTGAGACGATCTTCTATTGCGGCTGAGCTGCGCAGGGGAATCCAAACAAAGTCATCCGCGAAGACCTTTTCGCCGCCAAAGGGCAAAGTGAGCGCCACATGTTGGTGCATGATTGCTACTACCTGCACGTGCCACTGTGCCATTGATTTGCAGTAGATATGTGGCGTTCCGCGGGTGCCTCTACCCCCACGATGCTGCTGCGTGCAGGTCTGTGGCTGCCACAGGCACCAAAGATACACCACTTCTGGCGTGCCGTCAAGCGGATGGTGGGGGAGCCGGCCACCAACCTGCGTGATATTTGCCAACTCATGCACGGCTTTGCCAGGTGCCAACCCGCAGTATCCTGCCAATACCACCCCTCCCCCCTCCCATCCCCTTCGCTCCACCCGTCTGCTTGCTCCCTGCCCCTCCAAACTCCTACCCAATTCCATTGAAGCACACGTGAACTGGCGTATTTATCTGCCAATCCATTCATACTTAGGTTAGATGTATGTGTTTTAATGTGTAATCCGATTAAAGCCACGTAGTTAGCTGAGCCAGCCATCTCGCGACTCGGACCCCTGAACCCACGCAGTGGCGCCGCTTTTAGTTGTTATTTATCAGCTTTGCAATGCATTGCCTTGGATGTGTTAGTTGCTACCCCCGGAAAGCCGCCACAGCGTTCACCAAAGTCGGCTAGAATGTGCGGCATCAAAGCTTGAATAACACACGCTGCATTGCTGATGATCATCGCGCCGCTTGCCACAGGCACATGATCGCGGCGGCAGAGCCAAAGCGCTCCGATGCTTCCATCAGCAGCTGGGAGGTTGGCATTGAGATGCTGGATGTCCTGTACGCTGCCATGCATGCGCATGAGGTGCGCATCCGGAGCGGCCACATCCAGATATACTTGCTACACTCCACCCCATGTCGGCGTATACTACGTGGCGGCGAACATGGCTATTCAAGCAGACCCATCAATGGCTGATTCAGTGATTGCCTCGCACTTGTACAGCACTGCGTCACTCTTATAAGCTAATTCGTCATCCCCCGTCACTGCTCGTGCACAATGGAGTGAATAAAGTGGTAGACCGAGGCAGAGGGGCCCCGTGACAGGGGTGGCATGCAGTGCGGGTGTCAGCATATGTCTGCCCACTGATAGATGCCTGTGCTATCATGGATGATGCGCCGTCAGCCCTCCACCTTGCTGCCCCACTGTGAGGTCCTGCTAACGCTGATGAGCAACAGCTACCCGAGCCTCGATGTCCGGGACAGGTGCACCCCCCCACCCCTTTGCCCACTTTGTCCTTTATCCCTTGACATGGCCTACCCGGCATATTTTAGAAATAATGGAGCTGTAATGATAATTGCGCGCGTATTGTGTTTCGCACTATGGTAACCCGGCAGCACCGTGAGGGAGAACAAAGTGTCGGTGAATCGGCCTGCAAGAAATATAAGTACTGTCAGAGGAGTACCAGACAGTACTGTGTGTGGGACCCCGAATGCATGCTCAAGCCCCTGGATGCTTCCTTGTCAGCTCGGCTCAGCGGTATTGTCATCACACATTCTTTACATTGAATTCTGGGTATTGTCAGAGCGCAAGGTGACATGATACGCAGTCTGATGGGAACTTCACTGCCGCTAGGCTAACCCTCCCTAAAATGCGTCCAATCCTCCCAGGAGTGCCGCCTGTCTCCGCCTGATGTCCTCTCTCCCAGGCTGCTCGACCCCCATCGTCCTGGCGCCTCCAGAGGCCGCCGCCGGAGTAGCCAACCATGGCAGGGGTGGACCCGCATCGTCGGACGTCCGCTGCAAGAACGCATCCATTCTGCCGGCGGTGGCGGACAGCCCCAGCAGCCCACAACCTGCGTCTGCGGCATCGCAGTGCCGTAACCCGGGGCCCGGCAGCCTGGCGGACGGCGGGAACCCTGATGCCGCGCAACTGCATCTTCAACTGCAGCCTGAGCGGCGGGACATGTGGCTGTGCGCAGAGGCGTCGTCCGCTTCCGAGGGCACGCAGTCGAGCCCAGTCTGTGACGCAAAGGAGGTGAGTGCTGTACTGTGCCAGCCCATGCCATGGTGTGCGTTACGGCGTCCCGGCCGCGGACACTTGCTTTCTCGAAGGGAGTAGTAAGTGACAAAGGGAACCCAGCAAGCGACAGCTTAGTGCTGTTGCTTGGTGGCCACGATAACCATAGTCGACTAAAATCAGACTGCTACTGATAATACAAATTGTTATTTAGCCATTCTCGTATTATTAGCGTATTCATGTCAATTTTGCTGTGTCTTCCCAAATAATCATCAACCTGCATGCCGCGAACCCACGTCGTGGATGCTGCTGCAGGTGCTTCGAGCGTGCCAAGCTGCACTCCTGCGGGCACCGCCGCCAACGGTGAGACTGCCGTGCAGGTAGGAGTCCCCCCACGCAACGGGATGGAAAATCGGACAAGCCGAGAGGAAAGCCTCGTCACCAGTTGCCGAGCGACTAGTCGATATATTTGGCAACAACCAGCCCACCTACGCAGTGCATGCTGTGTAGGCACAGTCCGTACAGCCCTGTAAACTGCGGAATATGCATTGATGTTTTGGTTCCAATGAGGTTTGACGATTGTTTGAAACAGTAAAATGAATCGCAGTATCCCGCCCAATATACTGTGCTCCTCACGCAGGCTGTCGTACATCGCTCCGATGAACAGCAACAACGCTGCTCGGGAAAGATCGCCAGCAGGCACTGCGGACCTGGATCTCGACGCTTCCTCGCCCCTATCGGAGGCCATCTTTGGGGTGGAGGTGACATTCGAGGTCTTGGCCCTCCGGCTTGGCATGCTTCGTCGAGGCCGCTACTGCATGTCGAGCCCTGCCAGACTGCTGCAGTAGCTATTGATGGGTGTCGATATCACATGAGACGAACGTAAAAGCGCGCATCGCGTGGTCGGAATTTACAACCCATTCTCAGCGCCGATGCCAGTCGACCCGCGGCATAGTCGGGACTCGGGACTTCGTGCCCCTGCTCAAATGTCGAACGTCGCAGCTCGAGACTTGTCGAACGTCGTGCCCTTGTACCAACATTCATTGTTTAGAGTGCGGTGGCGATCTGACATTTATTTGCCAACGCTCTTTGCCGTTTAGGTGGTCGGCGCCCCTGAGGCCGTGCTGGACGAGTGGCACCAGGCGCCGTGCGGAGACTTCTCGCGCATTTCGGCTCTTCACGTGGAGTACCTAAAGCCAGCCGGTGGGCCGCCTGTGTGGCGTTTGTGTTGCTTGGCGTCAAAATCGTGAAGTAGAATTCTTCACGACTTTACGACTATTTATCTACAATGTACGAGAAATTTCGTGATACATATGTATAAATATATATACATATACTATATAGTATACAGATATATACATATATCTATATACATATTTATATATATATGCATACATATACATACACATAGATATCATACAAATATCATACACATATATCACATAGATTTAAAAAACACCAAGCTCAAGAATAGATACATGGATGTATCGGAATTGTCAATTCAAGCAGACTCAAGATGGTCTGTCCCAGACAATCGGAAGCTGATTCTACTCCCCGACAATATTTTGATCAGGAACGACAGCAGTTTCTTAAATCCTGAAATGCTATGTGGTGCACAGGCGGCCCCACCCCCCACAGCGCCAGTGCCGTGGAGCTCGTCATCGCCGCGTGCCCGCTCGTGTCGCTTCCCACCAGCCTGCTGCCGCGGCTTAGGTGCTCCGACGGCTTTGGAAGCTCGCGCGACGTGTACCTGCCGGCCCTCCACATCATGCTGCAGGACTTCTTCCTCCCCGTTCCCCGCTCAATTCAGGCCGACCCAGACGTCTTGTTTGAGGTGACGCCACCCGCCACCCCCTTTCTGAAGGCTACTTGAACTAGAAACAGAGCTTGCATCCGTTGGGCAGTGAGCTTATTCAGTACCATGAGCTGTTATGATCCTGTGAGAATTATCGGACGGCGAGGATGTGCCACTGGTCCTTATCTGCTTTATTCGCTTTATTCACAGCTTTTCACTGATTGATTCTCAGCAAGTGTCCGTATATTAGCAACCATGATTAAGAGTGATTTTGCCGCTTGTCGCCACAAGCTTATAAGCTTATGAGCTGGATTGGGGATGGACATATATGTGTTGCAGTAGGAAGGGAAGGAAAGACGATCCGCGCATGGCCCGGAAGGGGCGTGCATTAGGCGTGTCTGGCTGGGGGGCATCACGCGACCCTGGGAACCGAGCCCTTGCTGAAACTCGATTCCTATATCGGTAATGAGAAAGTTAGGTGCCCCCCCCCCCCCCCCCCACCCACAATAAAGCCCGTCTGCGCCCTAAACGTCACTGCTCCTCACGGAGAGCGCACATTGCGCGGACAGTACTCCCCGTGCAGAAGCCGCCTTTCCCATGTGGTCAACACAAACATCCATGCAGTCCCATAGCTTAATTGTTTGCTGTTTTTTGTTTCTGTTGCAGGCCATGTGGGGAGCACTCATTGCTTCGGATCAAGCGCGGCCGCGGCGGTCAGAAACAGGAGCGCGCCGGCAAAGCGGTGATGGACCGGAGGAGGCATCAGGGGCGAGTGTCCATGGATGGCATACGACCACCGTCATCCGCAGCGCGCCCGCTGCATGGTGGCCCCAAGCCGCGGAGGTGCTGCGCCCCTTCCTGGTCGACTCTGGAGCAGAGCAGCGCCCGCTGCCGACTGCTGCCATGGGCGGCGGGTCAGGCCATGGGGGCGCGCAGGACGGCGGCGAAGGCACGTCAAGTGCAGGCACCCGGGTGCTGATCTTCTTGGCGCCGGATCATTTCCTGCTGTTGCGCTTGTGGGCGGAGTGTGAAGATGGCGGGGTGCTGGCGCACATCGCCACCGACTTTCACCCGGTGCTGTACTACGTTGACAAATGGCTGGTGCACGGGGAGGCGGTGCGCGAGCTAGTGGGCTAGTGGAGTCATCGCGGCCCTCAGCTGCTGATGCACGGGGTGGGGCATCCAGTGGATGGATGCGTAACCAGGTGTAATCTCCACTCTGTGTTACGGAGCGGCTGCTGAAGTAGCTGGTGATTAGTTACTGCAGCCCTCTGAGCGTGCAGAATGCGCCTTGCAATTTCATTGTGCAAAGTATACGACAGGCTGCAAGCCACGACGTGGTCTTGCAGCAAGACACCAATGATGCCAACGTAAGAGCCATATCATACGGACATGGCGTCATCAGATAATCATGTCATCGGATAAATACTCGCACCGGAGCGTGCCACGTCGTAACTGATGACATGCCCCGCGCCGCTATCTGATGACAGACCCGCATGTACACTGTACACTGGGTCATTTCCAAATCGAAGTGCCCCCGTGTACAATATACAAGCGTCATCAGATAGCGGCCTCGGCCGGCCCGTTTTCAAAACATTTTCGCCCAGTCCACCCACCTGCCCGGCACGCGCCGACGCCATGGCAGGCTCCACCGAGCGATCTCCGCAACGGACACCCAGGCGGGGCGTACCCACATAGTGACCCCCCTCCTCCCACTACGGAGGGTCATGTTGCCCCCTTGTTGTCCTCGTCGGTGTACGTTTCGTGCGTGTGCGGTGTGTCCATCATGTATAGTTCGGCCCCGGCAACGGCCAGCATCAGAGGGAATGCGCTGCCCTCCTACTGCGCGTTGCCGTAGGTGCGTGCAAGCCCTACTACTTTGTCTACGGCAAAGCTGGGACGCTCCATGACTGTCCAGTCTGGATGGGTGGGAGGGACGGGGCGGGAGACACGAGACATGCAAATGTGTGGTAGAAAAGTCTGTGCTTGCGGGCGCGATCGCGGCGGCCCAAGTAGAAGCGGCGTGCGAGATCTGATGACAGACCAACGAATTTGATGTTTGTCCGTATGTATCATGTCTATTGTCATGCATTAGCGCTGTCAACGTGGCAGCCCACGGTGCGTGAACGGTAGATGATGACAAGGACTATTTGATGACGCCATGTCCGTATGATATGGCTCTAGGTAGGCTCTATACGCTCAAAGAGAGACGTCCGAACACGCCACATACAAAGTGTTGAATAGAGACAGTCGCTGCTAGAGCTAAAGACAGTTTGCGCATTTGACCACCTACGCCGTGTGCCTTCAGCTGCGTAAAAATGCACGTGTTTTGTTGCGCTGTAGCTCCGTTTACTGGTTTATCAGACATGTAAGGGGGGGGGGGAGCGTGGTAGTGTTACAGAGTTGTTGCTGAAGAAGCTGGTGACTAATTACTGCAGCCCCTCTGAGCGTGCAAAATGCATTGTGCAGTTTCATTGCGCAGAGCGCCTGTCACAAAACGACGTTGCTGAGTCAGAGTTTGTTTCAACGGAATGAATTACAGTCTCTAGCTCTAGCTCTCGTGACGCGTCCTAGCTCCCACGGTGCCCTGCCCGACCATTAGGGGCGCTATCAGCTACAGAATAAAGTTGGCGGCGTCGAATGGTCCTTTTAACTAATTCCTTCTTCTCTCCACTCTTGCTGCCACGCTTCCACCTGCACTCCTGCGCACACCGCAGCGCCGAGCCGTTGCGCGACACACTACAAGTCATTGGAAACTGCCGTTCATCCTGCCAAATCATGCCCTCATCGAGTCACAGCTTGCGGGGTGAGCTCTTGTGGTGATCATGATGCACGTGTTCGAATAAACATTTATGTTGCGCAGCTGCATATGTCGAAGGCGTAGTACCGTGTTACATGATCCGCAGTGCCGGCAGAGACTGATAGAGGGAGAGATGACCTTAGAAGTGGAACCTCCGGGCAGAGCTCGGTACACACCGCACACAGGGTAGCAACTACGTTGGTTGCAGAGCTGTAATTGTCTCCCATTGGCTATCCCACACATGAGACAAGTAGTCTTGATGCGTGGTTTATTCACTAGCCCCGTCCACCACCAGAAGACAGCGCTAGATGCAGCGGCATGAGATATGCGTCAATAACCGAAACATACCCCACTATTAAAAAACAGCGTGCATATTCATACCTTTGTGGAACGCTGTACATTCGCGGCGCGCAGTAGAGTATATTGCAGCGCGGCGGCGCGTGCGCGGCGCACCCACATGTGTGAACATCATGGTCGTCGTCGCGACGACTACCCTGTATATTGTTCTTAACTTGTTTATGGGGTTTCTTTACAATGTCGTTAACTGTCCTAGTGCAACATGTACAGTCTGGTGGTTTCAACCGGTTAAGTTACCGGTACCATCGGGTTTCAGTCCGGGCTGCCCCATCGCATGTGAGCCCTGCTTTCCCGGCCGGGGAGCTACTTAGGGCAGCCAACGCCAGCTCGCCTGCCATCTTCCGACTCGATGCACCTTCGCGTACTTGTGCGCGCGAGGGTCGCGTAGGTTGGCAGTGAGCAAGCCCACACCAAGGTTAATGTTCCGGATAGTGAGTCATATCCTGCCACGCACATGCCTTACATCATTGGCAGCGATATACAGCCCCTTGATAGTGTGGGTTTCCCAGCTCGTGTGCCCGAGGTCGTTTTCCGTTTTTGCCGTGGCTGTGCAGCTTGGACGCTTTTGGTATGGAGTTGGAGCGATGGGCGGGGGTCCCCGTTGGAGGGAATCTAAACCTCAACACCCGAAGCAGAGTCGAGGAGCAGGCTTTCGTGGGCTCCCGCAGGGGAGTACCCTTTCGCAGTAGTCAACTCTTGAGGTTAGGTGGGGCGGACGCACTCGGCACCATGGCCGTTGCTCGTCACGGTTGTCAACGACGACAACTACGCGTGCCGCAACAAATCGGTGCGGTCGAAGGAGGACGGCCATGTCGTAAGGACGGCCGTTTGCCGTCCCGCAAGACACTTCAATCCAGTCTGCGGGCCCTCGCAACATGGCATCGCGGCATCGACGGTCGTTGCATGTGGTGGTTTTGGGAATTATTTGCGTAATTGGTCCGTTACGGAGATGGCACCGCTCATGCGCCCGTATTTTGCGAGGGATCGTTGCCTTCGCCTTAAGCGTACCTCAGCAACGTTTGTTGTGGTTGCAGTGGAGGACGCAAGCGCGGCTCGGTCCGTCGCGTGTCCCGCAGGTGCTTGAGCGTCTCGTAGGACATCTTGAGGGTCTTGCAACACTTGTAGGTTGAGCTCCCATAGGTCGATGATAAGGCGCCACTTGTTGGTGCGGGGCTTGGGGACTAGAAACATTTCGGATACCCACTTGTCGCAGCGTCCTCGCTCCCACGCGCCAATACCCTCGAAGCGGGGTAGTTCCATAGCCATGAAGCCAAGTTGTGCTTTAGTGGCGTCGCGCATAGAGACGCCGTGGTTGTAGGGGCGAGGGCGTTGTCGCTTCCTACCGCAACGGCGTGCGTCGTCACAAGGACAACAACCACATGCAGCTGCCCGCTGGGGGGGCGCGGGGGGGGGGGGGGGGGGGCGGGGGCAGCTCTACCATCTGGCGTGCTCAATGACTCGTGGTACATGTAATTACCCCTTTCCGGCTCCGAGTTTGGAACCTCGGCGGCCGTCTCTGGTGCAGCTGCAGCGGCGGCCGCCTCGCCACAACCCTCGGCCCGACGACGTTGGCATCGTTACGGGTCGGCGTAGGGCTGCCAAAGCCTCTACGCCGGCCGACCCGCTCCCGACGTCCTAGCTTTTCCATCCTCTCCGTCATCACGAGCTGCCCGCCGGCGGGGGGGGGGGGGGGGGGGGGTGGGGGCAGCTCCGTCACCTAGCGTGATATGTACGTTTGATTCGCGACGTCGTCGTGGGCATGCGACTTTGCAAAGTCGTGGTCCGCGGCCGTCGCTGGTGCAGCAGCAGCGGCCGCCTCGCCACAGTCCGTGAAGCCAGTCATGCCCGAACTTACTGCGTTGGCGGGTCTCCTTACGACATCGCCGGCAACCTACCCCGACACGTATATTAAGTGTACGACACGATCACAATGGCGGGTCCCTTGTTCATGTGTCCCACTGCGTTATGCGTTTCTGGTGCCGCCCCTCGTGCGAGAAAGCATGACGACCGCCGTTGGTGATGGCCGCAGGCCGTACCGTGGCGGCAGGTACGCGTGCCGTCGTCGCGCGGTGTCGCGTGTCCACCCCTCGTAATGTACACCGTCGGTACTTGTGCAGGGTGACCGACTTACCGTTGCGTCGCATACAGCGTATACCGTACTTCACCTAGATGCACACGGCGCGCTCGTGCGACCGCACGCGCAACCCGTATTCGTCCTTCATGTGCAGCTTTGCTGGGCACTCGTCGCCATCCTGCCCGCTCATGCTGATGACATGCACCTCAAGTTCGTGCTATCGCGCGCTGCCACGCGGCGGGCAACAATTGTAGCTTGGCACCGTCGGGCGACAGCGCATTCATTTCGCAACGCGTCCGGCCTTATGTCGCTCCGACGTTCGCCGTCGACAACATCTTCCGCCCGCGGCGGCTCTACGCCTGCGCCTTGGTCAAGGTTGATGTACGTCCTCTCGGTGCGAGACCGTTCTACAACCCAAGACATCTTCCGCCTTCTTCTGGTCCGCACGCCTGTCGACTGCCCACGCTCGCAGTTGTAAACGAAGCGCGTGTAACGGGCAAAACCAAACTCGATTGCAAGGTTGAAATTCTAACATGTTTATCGGATTTCCCTACAATTTTCAATGTCCTTGTGCAGTGTATACAGTGTGCTTGTGTTTTCAACCGGTTGAATTACCGGTACCATAGAGTTTCGGAACCGGCTGCCCCATCGCCCGCGAGCCCTGCGTTCCCGGCCGGGCAATTACTTAATAGGACAGCCACCAGCACCTCGCCTGCCATCTTCCAGCTTGATGCCTTCGGCAGCGCCCTCCCGTTTTCCGTTTCCGCCTTGCACGCTCCTCCCCCCCCCCCCCCCGCCCCCGCCTCCTTTTCGCCGAGTCTTCATAGCGCTAATATGGCACTTATTCCGTGTAAAAACGCCTCCACACCTTTTTGGCAGAACCATGCTTGATTGCATGTTCGACAAAACATCGAGACTAAGGAGCATTGCGCAGTATTTGAATCAACCACAACTTGAATCCAGTGCTCTAGCGCCGCCCAGACACCGCCAATATTCGAGTTGTTTGCTCACAGCAAATTTCCGCTGTAATACGCGCGGACATTTTAACATCGCGCGCGCGGGACACACGTGTAAAAAGCCGCGTCAGCGAGACGCCCCGCACAACCGCATCACCCATTGCAGGCAGGGCCATCCTGGCAAGGCCCGCTGTGCGCACTAGCTACCCGCTCTCGACCAGCGCCCTTCCAGGGGAGTGCACCCATAGCGTTGACCGACATGTAGGTGGGAGCATAGGCGCCGAGGGCGCCCCATCTGCCTGCGAGACCGGCACCTCCAGGTGGGTTTGGGTTGGGTGTGGCTCGCAACCACCCACTCACTCACCCACTCGCTGCCACGGGGATGAACACGCCTCCATCGCCATCCCCGTTCGCGTGGCCGTTTTTCGCCCTACGTGTTCCTTAGGACCAGTTGCATGAATGCACAAGGGGGTTTGTCGAGTTTTTCCCTGTCGACGAAGTTACAAGCGTTCTCCTCACTGCCCCTATGCTGCACATGTGCCGCCCGTCACGTAGGGAGGGCTAATGGCGGCCGTAAATCGGCGGAGCCGCGTCCTAGAGGGCGAGTGCCTAGAGTGCCTGGTGGAGTGCTTCGAGGAGGCCTACGCCTCGGAGCCGCAGCGCTACAAGAACACCGCCTGCAGAGCCTGCTTCGGCCCTCTCCTGGCCCCGGTGGCGGTCGTGGAGCGGGCAACGTGGCAGGCGCGGTTCCAATTGGCCGCGTGGAATGAGCTCGGCCGGGACTGGCGGCTCTCGAATGCCGCCAAGTCCTTAATTTACGCTTTGCGGCTTCCCCTCGGCGCTGCTTGCCAATTGGGTCAACGACATCGTCAAGAAGTGTCGGGAGCCGAGCCTGGAGGCGTGGGACCGGGAGTATTCCTCGGTCAAGTACTGCGAGCGCGGCGACAGCGAGAAGCCTGGAGTCGGCCGCCTCGTGCGTGGCTACGTCTTCCTCACAATGCGCGCGACGGAGCTCATGTTTGAGCAGGCGAAGGTGACTAGGTACCCCCATATCCCCCCCATGGGCGTGTGACCAGCGCGAGTATTTGTGCAATACAAGTTCTAGCAGTCACTGCTGGAGGAGCCAAAGATATACATGGATAAGCTGCAGCTGCCATACGTGGAGCAGCTCATCCAGCAGGCTGGCACGTGAGGCTTCCCTGAGCCCGCCTTGACGCCAGGTTGGGGTCAGCAAGGGCACATTAACTACTAGCCAGTCACTGCCAAGAGGTATAAGCACCCGGCGCAAACGAAGGTTGTGGCCGGCTTTGTGACATACAGGGATCACGCGGCGTGGTCGGAGAAGCTAGCTAAGGCTCGTGCTAAGCGGGAGGCGCAACAAGAGAGGAGGGCGTTGGAGGAGGACTACCTTGCCAAGCGCAATGAGCGTCTTCGGATGCTCGTTGTGCCGGGTGGGGGTGAGAGGCTGGCTGCCAACGGCAACTATTCCCCCAGCCGCGATCCCATGTTCAATGGGCAGGATAAGGCAGCTTGCGTTAAATATGCCATGGACCTGTCTGAGGTGCCGCCATCACCTAGGGGGGTGTATGATTATGATGCATGGGCGACAGATTTTCTGAGGCAGCTTTGGAAGCCGGGGAAAAGGCGGCGTCGCTGATAGTCACCAGCATGGATAGGGGCATTACGGGAGGATGCCAGCATGTGTGTAATTACATTTCCAACCTATTTCTTTGCCGCACGGGATGTGTTAAAGGTGTGCTCCGGGAACTTGCGCTTCATGCTGGCATGTGTATGCTCATGCTGCTCTCGCTTTACCTTAGCCACATGCCAAGTGCCCAGACAATTTGCGCAGCCATGACATCACCATCCCTTTTAGTGACATGTTGTGTAAACACAATGACTATAAATGACATCAAAATATAATTGCAGCATACCTCCAGCACCACAATTGTGCCAATTGTGTCCTTGTGGCACTGAAGATTCCTGAGGCAACAGAAACTAGCTGGATGCTGAGAGACTCCCTGGGTTTGATGAGCCCCTCCTTTGGCAGTAGCCTGGCACGATGTTGAAGCACCAACTTGAGATCCAGTGTGCTTGATATCATGCATGTCCTCCGTAGTGTTGAGCCCCACAGCAGCCAGGTCCTCCCCTTGACCTTTTTGCATGTCCTCCACTGATGGCTACTTGATCATCAAGTTGCCATATGGCAGCACCATCTGCATCAGCTTCTCCATGTCCGCGTCCCACTTGGAGCTGCTGAGGCTGATGAGACGCTGAAAGGCATCTTGAGATAGCTTTAGGTCAGTTTGGACATGCACAGCGTTGTGCTCCCACAGCTTTCTAATGGCCACCAGGGTACGCCTCTCTGTTGCTTTCAAGTGATGTTTAAACTGCTTAGACTCCATTATGGAGGCCAGCAACTCGGGGTAGTTGGCTAGGAGGGCGCCTAGGATAAAGCCGGGGGTGTGCGCTGCTCGCACATCCGCTGGCTGGCCCACTAGGTCCGCCTCCTCCACGATGCCCGCCTCCTCCCCGTCAGCTCCATGCGCGTCGACATCGCCATGGTGCTCCTGCTCCTCCGCGCCTTCGTCACCGCCGGAAGGGCCTCCGAATTGTGCGCCGGGCCCGCCCTCCGCATACAGAGACTGCCAGCTGTCGTCGTCTCCGACTGCGTGGGTGAGCCACGCCTCTAGCTGCTCGGTCTTGCGGCCGATGAACTTGCGCACCGTCGCTCGGGTTGTCGCCTCCCGCAGCTTGTAGGACATGCCTGCCGGCCGCTCCCTCCCCGAGTCCCCGGCTTCTGACCCCCGCCCTCCTCGTCACTGCCGCTGCCCTCACTGCCAGCTGACTCGGCCTCGCTGCCATTTGACTCGCAAATGAGCCGTATCTTGGCTTTTAGGCGCGCTACCTTCTTGTCGCGCTTCCGGCGCAGGATGTCCGCCTCCACTCGCGCCCTGTCCTCCGCCGCAAGTTGGGACCGCAGCTCCTTCTCCACTTCTTTCTGCCTGTTGACAACCTCCCTCCATCAACGCTCCGTCGCTCTCTTCAGCAGGTACTTGACCTCTGACTCGAGGTTTTGCAGTTGGGTCGACACACGAGACGGGTTGCACTAGGATATTGTAGGGGTAACCCCAAAACATGGTATGTCAACATCGTACGGCGGGTAACATTGTAGGAAAACCCCATTGACAGATCTGGAACAAATCACCGGTTTTGACGCATCCTCGCGCCAGCTTTGACCATAAAGAAGCTCTTTGGTCAGTTTCTTTCTTTCTAGGGCACCTATCTTTCTAGGGCTCGACATCCCTACAAATCTGGGCTAGGTGCTGCAACTTGTCCGGCATGAAAATATGAAGGATTCGTTCCGGAAGCGGGGAAATGCTGTCTTTATTCAAACATGGTGAATGCTCTTGCTTGTATACATACATCGCCAGCGCATCCTCTGCAACAGCAGCCCGCAGCAGCCCAGCGTGCAGCAGCAACATGTGTCCTAGGTCGCGCGCGAGCATGTGATATGATATATGACGAGAGATGCTATAGCGACTACTACTTCCAGTCGGTTGTAACGGCGGGGCGCCCGACTTCCTCTGTTGGATGCTACACACCCCGGTCTAACAAGTTTCCCCGGCTCCGTCTACGGCCTTTCGCCATGTCGCCGGACGATAAGAGCACACCCGGCTCGGCCCGCCCGGCCAGCACGCCCAGCCCGTTATCGTGTTGGCCCTCCGCACCCAGCCCGCGTGCGAGTAGCCTAGGCAGCTTCTCCTCCCGGCGGACGTTCAGCCGCAGGGTGTCCGAGCTGGACGGCGTGGACGGCGGGTCCCCTGACGGCTCCTCCACCTGCCCAACCCCCTTCACCCGCCTCCAGCGATGCGAGTCCAACGACAGCCTGGACGGCCTTATGTTCCAGAAATACCACCAGTCGCCGGCGGGGATCCTCAGCGAGGTGCGTACGGCGGTAGTCGTCGTATACGGGGATGCTGTAACAAGCAACCCTAGATTATTCTTGGCAGCGGTCCCAACGAACGGGAATCCAGCTGCTACTCGCAGTTTCATCTCATACACAGTTCTGCGACGACCACCCCACTAACGCAAAAAAGTATGCGCTACGGGTATGATTTGCAGCGCCCGGTCCTTCCGAGGCCTGATTAAGCGCATGCCTTGGGCTGCCCCTGCCCGCCCTCCCGACAGCGAGTGCAGCTGTATGTGGCGCGAGGCCGTCGAGGGGGCCAAGCTCGCCAGCAAGTTGCTGGGATACATGGGCATAGGTGCGCGCGCACAACACCCTCGCACTTGAACGCCCCCCCCCCCCCCCCCCTCCTCTTTCTTCCGGCCACAATCTTGAGGCTGCCCAGGTAGTTGTCGTCGTTGACAACCGTGACGAGCCGCGGCCACGGTGCGGAGCGCGTTCACCGCGCGCACCTAACCTCACGAGTTGACTATTGCGAGAGGGTGCTCCACGGCGGGAGCCCACGAAGGCATGTACGGCGATTCGCCTTCGGATGTTGAGGTTTATACCCCGCCAACGGGGACCCCCAAGCTCCAATGCCTCATCGTAGGCATTGCCATCCGAAAACGTCCCATCCGCGAAGCCGGGGCAAAAACGGAAAATGACTTCGGGCGCACGAGTCGGGAAAACCACACTACCGAGGGGTTGTCTATCGCTGAATGATGATGTATCGCATGTGCGCGGCACGGTGACTCACAACCGGGAAAAGGAACCTCGGTGCGGACTTGATGTGCCTCTACGACCCTCGCGCGCACAAGTACGCGAACGAAGCCGTTGCCGAAAGCAACGAGATGGAAGATGGCAAATAAGTTGATGGTGGCTGTCCTAAAGATGAATCATGATGGTACAAGTAACTAAACCGGATGAAACCACCAGCAAACCGTATTGGTCGCAGTGGGACAGTTAAACAGTTGGGAAACCCCAAATACTAGTTTAGGTCAAACCACCAGCAGACTGCACGGGTTGCACTCGGACATTGTAGGGGTAAGAAAAGCCGCATTTCAGTACGAGGCATAACTGCATCAGTCGCAATATTCGTACGGGTACTGTTTTCTCGTACGAACCGCACATTCGGGGGGTTTAGGGATACGGCCGGCCTCGCGAAAACTGACATCTCACTTTTGGTCGCAACTGCATGATTACCCCGGTCTCCGCCTACACCGTGTCCATCACCCAGCCCCCTCGCCACCTGTGAGCCACATAGCGGGAATAGAAACGTACGTAGACCCGTCAGGGTACTAAATACTGTGCGGGACGGCGGTGGGTGTGGCTGGGGAGCGGCCCATCGTCTGCCCGGTCGGCTGGTGAAGCGCAGTGCAACACGCAACGTCGGGCGCCATCGGCCGAACTTTGGGCACCCCACCGCACTGTTGCCGACAAATATGTCGGCCACATACACCACTACTGACCGCCCTCTACTAGTTGCAGGCTCCCGTGCTGAGCCATCGTGAGTTTGTCTCGTGCGCTACGTTGGGACCAGGTGGCTACCGTGCATCGCGTCGGGTGCCCCCGCGCCGCTTTCGGAGACGGGGCACACGGTCACGGCCGCCTCGGCCTAGTGACTATATGCTACGCTATGTTCGTCTGGTTTCCGGGTACCCTCATATTTGCGGCCGGCCTGTACATTGCGCAGAATATGTATCTTATACGCAATGTGTTATTTTGATTTGCGGCTTAGTGGGCCCGATATAGGTCGGTCGCAAATATCGCGCTATTTATGACCAGCGAGGCTACTCGCAAATCCTCTAGCCGCTAATCGGTGTGAACTGCGGCTACGACTTTAAAAAGGCAACTCGGTGTTTTAAAGCGTTTGCGACTACTTTGCGGAGAAAAAGTAAAGTAGAGTTCGCCCCGGGACATCGGCCGAAGCCCCCCGGCACTTGACCTCGCGCGCCAACTGCAGTTGTAGGTATGGAATCATAGCCCGTAGACCATTGCCTCATTCGAACCTCGAAGGACTAATGCACCAACCGGGTAAATCCAGGTCACGCCGGGACGATGTTGCCGAAATAGATCGGCCAGGAATCGATACCCGGACCTCTCGCGTACGAGACGACCGCTCAACCTTTGCGGAGTACTGTACCATGTACTCCCGCCTATACTCCGCGCGAGCCGCAGCCGTAAATTCGTACCGGGTATCCGTACGAGTAATGACCTAAACTAGTTTATGGGGTTTCCTCCCTTGCCCTAACCGCTTTTCGGCTACAAGTGTTGCTCAGTGGTACGGGAACTAGTCACCTGTCGTTGCGCCCTTTTTGGGTGCAGCACGAGTAGACATAAAAGCAGCCATAACGGCTGAGCATGCCGTCTTCCAGTTTTCGCTGCGTTTCACGCAGCGATGTTAAAACGGTCTCGTAACCTGTTGCGAGCAAGGTCACCCCAGGTTGTTCAAGACCACACCCGGCTCACCGCCCGTGTGTGATATTCTCATCCGTGCGTTACCATGTCAGATGGAGAAGAACCCGTCGTCGAGCCGACGCTCGAATCGCTACACGCAGACGTGAAGGCCCAGTCTACATTGTTGCGCGAGCTTGCAATAGCATTGGCCTAACTGACGGCTCGTGATCGAGTTGTTGGTGGAGACGGGGCACATGGCTCCGGTTCCGGGCAGCGCATCGCGGGACAACCGACACGCAGCGGGGGAGCCGCAGTGCGCCCCGACTTAATAGAGCTAGCCCAGAGCGGCCGTGTCGGAGCAAAATCTGTGAGTGACGAGGATGACTACCTCGCGGTGCCAGAACTACTCCAGAGAGCAGAGTCTGGTTACGAGGCCGTTCGACCGGTCAACCGAGTGCCTACCTGGACTCTTCCCCCTGAGCACCGACCTAACGAACGAGTACCTCAAGTAGCAGGACGACCGGCGTCTGCCGGCCCATGAGGAGTATCTTTGGATGTCGTGTTTCGGCGTCCACATGGCCGCACTTTTCGTAGCCCTCGACGAGCTGCTGCCCTACGTCCCTGAAGCCACGCCGAAGCAATCGACAAGGCGTTTCGCTTTCGTTTGGCCTTCCTACGGAGGCTTAATGAGGTCAAGCGTGTGCACGGTGACCAAGGTGTTCTGGACATGCTGCGAGCTCAGCATTTCCAGCCTGCTTCTGAGCTGGGTTCTGCGATTTTTAGGGACCTTATGAGGGACTACGAGCGTCGCGTCTTCGAGGCGACAGTTGCCAGCAGCGCAAAAGCAACCCCTATTGCTCGGGTACTGGCAGCGGCTGCAGGACGTGGATGAGGTGGTGGACGCGGGCATAGCCGCGAAGGTGAGCACGAGTGGCGGTGTGGGGCGCCTTTTGTCGGAGCTGCTTGAGCTTTGCTAGGTTATCTGTCGGTGACCGCCGCAATGCGAACCCTAGCAACTCAGTGACGGGATGAGCGCCATGTGTAAGAACTCGACCCCCCCTCCCACCTTACAGACTTCATTTAGACCTTCCTCGGTGCGGCGCTTCTTACGGCTACAGCCGAGTGCGGCTCAACCATCCGCACACCTGCACATGGCGGCTCAACCAACCGCTTCCCGTACCATCTCATCGATGCGTCAATCGGTTGTCACACTGCGTGTTACAACCGGTTCGCAACGACCAAGCTTCGCGCGTGTACGTTACGCGCGTGGCAGGCGCTACGAGCGCGAAGGGCTCGCGGGGCGGCACTCTTACCTGAACCTAGCCCCGCAAACCTGTACTGGTGCTGCTGCAAACTCGTCCAGCGACTACCGGCCAACCGCCGGAAACCTAACCGCTGTTGTCGAGTATTTTGCTAACAGTAGCCGCCGCCATGTTGCTCTGTCGGCAAAGCGCCGCACTTGCGTAATTGACGAGCCCGAAGCTGTCGCCCCTTGGGCCGCCTCACTGCGGTCTCGGCTACAGGACGCGTTCGGCCAAGGACGAGTTAGGATAGCAGACGCTCGACCTGCTCTCCAGCTCCATCACCGCTCAGACACTCAAGAGTTTCGCTGGCATGCTCTCCCAGTTCGCGGAGTTCTGCCACGACTCCGAGAACATCAGCCCGCTGGAGGCGACCACTGCTATTGTCGTCCGGTACGTTGCCTGGATTGGTGAGCGGGGGCACATTGGGGCTAAGTCAGTGCAGCCCTACTTGTCAGCAATCGACACGTTCTTCGAGCTGCACAACCTCGACCCAATCGCCAAGGACAGCATGCATCTTACCGCAGTTCGGCGTGGGCTAATGCTACGGCAGCGCCGCCTAGAGGCTGCCCCTTTGCGAGTCCCTCTGCCTGCTGATGTCGCTTACAGCTTCGTAGTGCGTGCACAATTGATTGTGTCTGCTCCCACCACAGAGTACCAACACAACTTCCGAGCCCTCGTGGCCTCGGTTGTCAGCTTCATGTTCTTTGCCAGGGGACTTATTGGCGTGTTCCTGCCGAGTGCGGGATGTGCATGTCGACGATTACAGCATTGCCCTGCAGGTGAACCGCGAGAAACGCCGTGCTGGCCGACGAGGCCCCGACGACCTGCGCGTGCTGCTCCTCCCAGTGTCGGAGCACCCCCGCATTGCACGTCTCCTGCACCACTTCATCGGCCACGTACAGTCTGCCCCCCTGGTTCCTGTTGCCTTGGCCGAGACAAACTTCTGGGCGGGCACCCCAAGTGAGCAGTCCAAATCTTGGACTGCCGCTATAATGTCGGACTGGCTCCCTGCAACCGTTTGTCTTGTCGGTGCTGCCTCTCCCGCCGGCACTTCCTGGAGCTCACACAACCTTCGAAAGGGGGCAGCGTCTGCCGCGAACGCCATCGGGGTTCCAATGTCCCACATTCACCACCAAGGCGGCTGGGCCACTAACTCCGACGTCGTTATGGACTACATCAACCCCAACGTTCTTCCTTCACCTGGCGCGTGGTTCTTCTTTGGCCAGCACATCGCGCCCCTCCGCCACTTCGAAGTCCAACATGACTCCGCAGCAATGGCCTTCCCGATGCCCCCTTCATGACCTGGCGCTACCCCTTCTCCGTCAATCCACCGCTCTCTGCGTTTGCTCATGACTGGCAAAACCCGACTCAACTTTGAAATGATCTAAACTAGTTTATGGGGTTTCCTCCCTTGCCCTAACCGGTTTTCGGCTACACGCAAGTGCTGCTCAGTGGTACCGGAATTAGGATAGTCACCTGTCGTTGCGCCCCTTTTGGGGTGCAGCACGAGTAGACATAAAAGCAGCCATAACAGCTGAGCCTGCCATCTTCCAGTTTTCGCTGCGTCACACGCAGCGGCCCCCCTGACTCCCTTTTCCCTCCACGCTTCCACATTACTACCTCCCTGCCAATTTCGGCTCTTGTCGGTGTAAAAACCCTGCGCGATCTTTTTGGCAAACCCAGACTCAACTTTGAAATTGCGGTTACGACTTAAACTGAAACGCGGCCTTTACCATAACCTCGACCTTAACTTTAAGAGTTTAAACCCTATGAACATTGTAGTCGCTACAGGTACATGAACATCGTTCCGTTAACATTGCAGGAAACTCCAGATAAAAAACAAATTCGGAACAAATCACCGGTCAGAACCCATCGCTACGCCAGCGCTCTGACCATGAAGCCCTTCGGTCATTTTCAGCCTATATCCCCTGATCATATTTAGCATAAGTGCTTTAACACATGCGCACTGAAAGCAGAGCCTATCCTATCAGGACCTATCCTCCTTGAGCTTGACATCCTATATATGCTGGGCTGGGTGCTGCAACTCTTTTGTCCGGCATAAAGTATTAAAGACTCGGTCCTCAAGCGCGCAAATGGCTGCTGTCTTCAGAAAGCGTGAATGTCCTTGTTGTGTAATCCCTATATGTCCAGATACATAGCGACTACTGGTGTAATAATTTTACCGGTACACATATAGCGACTATACATACCCATATTACGATACTGGTTTAAAAAACAATTATCATTAATAATATATAGCGAATATGCTGGTTTTAAAACCAGCGTTGGTTACAGGCCAGGGAGAGCGTCCAGAGAATGCACGGAGAGTACTCTCTTGACGCTCTTGGCGGCTTCGGCCGATGTCCCGGGGCGAACTTTACTTTACTTTTACTCTCTTGACGCTCTCCCTGTAACCAAAAAGAATTAGAGTACGGGCCTTGGGGAAGGAAGAAGCCTACTACATTTAAGCAGAAATCACTAAGCGCCGGGCCGCGGGGCCCGGCGAGGTGGCCGGTGTGAACATACATACATAGTCGCTACATACTGTACTGCAGGTACCTGTACTTGTAAAAGTACATCGCCAGCGCATCCTCAGCAGCAGCAGCCCGCAACCCCGCAACATCCCAGCGTGCAGCAGCAGCAGCAGCAGCAGCACAATAGGTGTCCCAGGTCGTCGCGCGCGATGAGCATGGTCGCTATGACGAAGAGCTGTCACTTTCCGTGGATTCTCTAGACTCTATCCCTGTAACCAACACTCACTTATCAAGAGCTGCTGTTGCGACTACTACTATCAGTCGGCTGTAACGGCGGGGCGCCTGACTCCCTCTGCTGGATGCTACACACCCCGGTCTAACAAGTTTCCCCGGCTCCGTCTACGGCCTTTCGCCATGTCGCCGGACGATAAGAGCACACCCGGCTCGGCCCGCCCGGCCAGCACGCCCAGCCCGTTATCGTGTTGGCCCTCCGCGCCCAGCCCGCTTGCGAGTAGCCTACGCAGCTTCTCCTCCCGGCGGACGTTCAGCCGCAGGGTATCCGAGCTGGAGGGCGTGGACGGCGGGTCCCCTGACGGCTCCTCCACCTGCCCTACCCCCTCCACCCGCCTCCAGCGATGCGAGTCCAACGACAGCCTGGACGGCCTCATGTTCCAGAAATACCACCAGTCGCCGGCGGGGGTCCTCAGCGAGGTGCGTACCGCGGTACCAGTAGCCGTCGTATACGGGGATATTCTGCTTTAACAAGCAACCCTAAATTATTCTTGGCAGCGGTCCCAACGAACGGGAATCCAGCTGCTACTCGCAGTTTCATCTCATACACAGTTCTGCGACGACCACCCCAGGCACCCAGCATTCACGTAAAAAGTATGCGCTACGGGTATGATTTGCAGCGCCCGGTCCCGCCCATGCCTGATTAAGTGCGTGCCTGCGGCTGCCCCTGCCCGCCCTCCCGACACCGAGTGCAGCTATGGCGCGAGGCCGTCGAGGTGGCCAAGCTCGCCAGCAAGCTGCTGGGATACCTCGGTATAGGTGCGCGCGCACAGCACCCTCGCACTTGAGCAACCCCCGTCCCCTCCTCTTTCTTCTGGCCACGATCTTGAGGCTGCGGTCCAGTCGACGTCTTCCGGGCTGTCAGTAGCCCCAACCCCTGCGCTCCCCCACATGACGCCATTATTCAGGCTGGAAGTGGGTCGTCGCTCTGCTCCAGCTCATCCTGTTCTCCATGCTGCTGATGCCCGGCTTCCTGCAGGTTCGTAGCTTCCCGAACAGCGTCCCTCCCCCGCATGTCCCTCCAAACCTTGCCTGCACCCTCAACGGAGCACTGTCCTGCACCTGCAAGGTTCTCAAACGCTCTATGCTCGGTGCTTGGCATGGCATGCCTTCGCTTTGGCCGCGTACCAGATGGTTGTGTTCTATCTCTTCTCGGGCCGCATCTGCCGCAGCGTGAGATACGGCGACAAGGTGCGACGCGGCCACGTATGACGGGCGCTGAGGGTGGCCGGGCGGGAGACCATGCGAGTGAGATGATGCCGCTTGCCATGACGTCATACTATATACACTATCCCATGCTGTCATGCCATGCTGTGCCATGCAGTATGTGGCAGCATGCCGGCGCCCGTGACTGAGGCCCGCCCATGCCTGTGCGGCGTGTGCGCGGGTGCCAGCCGCGCAACTGCCTGGACGTGTACGTTCCGCGGTACCGCTGGCTGACAGAGCAGGGGCCGCGCCCCGGTGGTGATCTACGTCACGGGTGGGTGCCGCCCGGCCCCCTCTCTTCCCGTGTTGCCCCTCAAGTCCCCCCCCCCTCCCCTGCCGCACCTTGCTCCTGACCAGCCCATCCCTATCCGCTCAGTCGTCTCCAGTGGCACAGGGCCATTCCTCCCTGCTACCCCTCCTCAATGCGAAGCGCCCTGCTCCAAGGGGCCCTCCAAGGCAGCTTAGCGCACGTGGCATGGTGACTGGGTGTTTTTTTGGGGGGGGGGATTCCAATTTCAGTTTCAGAGTTCCAACGATTTTCAGAAACTCAGCTGCGGATATTCCGGGAGTGCGCCGCATTGCCTCTGACAGCCGCATGGGGCTGCGGCGCAGGCGGCGCCTGGACCATCGGGTACAAGGGGTGGGGCGCGCTGGTGGGGCGGCGGCTCAGCCAGAGCGGCGCGGTGGTGTTCTGCCTGGACTACAGGAACTTCCCGCAGGTGAGGGCGCCGTCAACCCCCCCCCCCCCCCTTCTTCCCCCCCCCCCCCCCCCCCAACCAACCCCACAACCCCGCCCCCTGCAGGCTGACCACACCCCTACATATATATATATGTATATATATACACACATATATAGATATATCGATATATATTTATATTTATATTTATATATATAAATATGTATGTATGTATATATGTATATGAAGAACATAAGGTGGCTGAGGGGTACCACCCCGCCCCGATTGGGTATGTGGCTGCAGACGAGCTCTTGTTCATCCCTACTTAATGCGACAAATCATGCGACACGGTGCGCGCGCGCGGGGGGGGGGGGGGGGGGGGGACCCTGAAAACCCCTGACCTAGCATAACCACACTGTCATTGCTACAGTGTAAGCGCTCTGACTGTAAGCAGTGTAAGCACTCTCTGGACATTGACTGTGTATGGATGTGGCCCTTCATGCTGTACTCCAGGGCTTAGGGCTGAAACCCTAAAATATTCACAAACCCTAAAAATTCAGCTGTGTGACGACAGAATATGTAGCTTGAATAGAATAGCTTGATTCGATGCAGGAGAGGTATCACGATTGGACTTTCCACTAAATGGCGTCATGGCGTAGTGGCCTTGTTGCGCAAACACGGCAGCCGAATAATATCTGCACATGCCGCTTCGAGGTGATGTCAGCAGTGCCAATGCCGCGACGTTTTGTTGTTGCGGTGCGAGTAGGAGGAGTTGACATGTGCGCGCCTGTGAGGAAGTCGACATGCAGCGTAGTGTCGGTGGATTCCTGGGAAGCCCCCTAGTTTTGTTTTCAGGGGGTTCAAAGGGACTTTGCCACGCCAACGCGCCGCTGGCTGTCACTGCAGGGCAACGCGGTGGACATGGTGGAGGACGTCAACACCGGCATCGCGTGGGTGCTGGAGATGTGCCAGTACTACGGCGGCGACCCCGCGCGGGTCCACCTGGTGGGCCAGTCGGCGGGCGCGCAGCTGGCGGGGCTGGCCATCATCCGCCAGGTTTGTGGGAGTACGAGCCGCCAGCGGCAGCCGCTATGTGGCCCAGGCTGCCACCCAGCTTGACTGGGCATGCGCGGTCCATTCTGTGTGCATGTGCATGTAAATAGGATGAATGAACCACATGTCACTGTGTAGTGCGTATACATGTATATGTGTCTGAATGTGCATCTCCGCATGTGATACATATACGCTTACGTACGGCTGAAAATGTAGACGCATGTGTGCGTATACATGGTCTCGTTCTCGCAAATCGCCAGTCCGCCTACGGCAGTGTGGGGTCAGGTGAAGGTTTACTTATCATTATACCCGCCCTATCCTACATGTATATTTTAATTTCAGGCTAATACGCTTATATTTATATTTACATATTCATCTGTATATATATGTATATATATATATATATATATATATACACGTGTATGGTTGCGTTTATGCCCATGGCGGGGCGCTCCGCTCCACTGCGACATTTTGAAGCGCTGTTCCCATGTGGAAACCACAATGACTGACGCCCACTTGGCGCGCAACTGTGTCCTCACCCGTTGCAGGCCATCCGCGAGTGCTCCGGCAACGTAGGCATCGGCTGCGAGCCCACCTGGTCCCCCACAGCGGTACCTCCCCCCCCTCCCTCCGTGGTTGTTCCTCTGCTTATCCCCATGGAGCACTGGATCCCCATGCCTCCGGCACTGCGAGCTTGCATTTGCCGCCCTTTGCCTCTGGAAACTCAGCGCGTGGCACTTTCCCGCGTTGCCGCTGATGCCCTTCTCTGCGCCGGCTTAGATCAAGGGCTTTGTCGGGGTGTCGGGCGCCTACGACCTCCTCGACCTGCACACCCACTTCCACAAGCGCGGGATGTATGAGAAGTGAGCGCGCCCCTCCGTTGCCTGCCCCATCCGGCCTCCTTCACCCGACCCGCAGCTCCACCAGAGAGGCATGGATCGCGCTCTCCACCCCACGACTAACCCCCTCCCCATTGCCCCTATTTTGGGGCGCAGCTTGATTCAAGCCATCTTTACCATCGACGGGCGCGTCTCCTACGGCATGCTCTCGCCCACGCACGCTGTCCGGGACATGCAGCCATGTGACTGGGCCGTCATGCCGCCCATCCTGCTGCTGCACGGCTCATGCGACAAGACGGTGCCGCCCGAGATCGCGGAGGACTTCCTCGCGGCCATACAGGTGGGCGCCCAGAAGGCTGTCATGCTTGACGACAGCGCCGCGCCCCCACAAGCCTGAGCCCGGGCGATGTCGTTCCGAGTGTAGAGCATGCCACGAGTCGATGCCAGGCTATGTGTGGTGACCGCGTCGGTGCCGTCATCGGGTGCATAATGCCGATGGTATCATGCTGCGTTCGACGAGCCAATGAATCGGGGTATCCTGCCATCATAATGAATAAATAGAGCGGCGATCCCGACATTGGTGCAATCACGCATCCGACGATGGCATCAATACCGCCATGAAGGCGACATCATGGATTCCTGCCATGGCCCGTTTGTGGATGGCGTGAGTTTATGGTGTTGGGTGATAGTGGGCATCTGACGATGCCTGGCAGCGAGTCCATCATGCACCCAATGGCATGGAGTCAGCAAGCCCTCAAGTCTACTCATGCGCGCACCAGCACCATGGCGCAGCTCATCTGACAGGAGATCGAAGAAAGGCTTGTGTCAATCTCATTCGATGCTGTGCGCTGCGTGCAGGCCAGCGGTGGGTACGCCGACCTGCGCATCTTCACCGGGATGACGCACACCTCGCCGATTGTGGAGGATCCGTTGCTCGGGAAGGACCTCACGGCGGATCACATCCTCACCATGGTGCGTCAGCCTCGTCCCAAGACGGACTCACCCGTGATTTCCCCCCCCCCCCCCCCCCCCCCCATTGGTTGGAGTGCCGCCACCGGTCTCCAATACTGTGTGCCCGCACTCTGCAGTCCAGCAGCTGATGCCGCGCCCTGCCAGTGATGGCCTCCAAGAGAGGGGCCACACTCCCACGGGGATGCGCACTGCCCGCAGCCAGACTGAGCGTGCCGGCCGCGTGTCGCAGATAAACGGAGAGGAGACCTGCCTGTCGGTGTTCCCCATGGTGCCCAAGTTCCTGGCGGCTGCCGCCAGCTACGTCTGCCCGTTCTGACCGCCTAACACCCGGAGCACTCGCGGATGGTGCCACCGAGTGAGGGCGCGTCTCGCAATCGGTTGGCTGCATGTCCTCCTGGAAATACCATGACGAGGGTTCGGCACCCTACCCAGTCACAAGCCCCCTCGGTAACTAAAACTTGAAATTCATTACGGCTTAATAGACGGGTCAGTTTATCCCCCTCTCAGTAACAAACACCCACGCAGCTGCAACTTCACACCAGCAACCGAATTTGGAATGTGTGACAACTTTGCTCCTGCCAGTTGTGCAACTACACGGGCCAGCTGTCTTTCGGCCCGGCTGCATGTATCCGCATAGGGTCAATCGTAGCCCGTCGTAGCATGCTCCCCTCTGAGGGCCAGATCCCCAACCCTAAGAGAGCGGTGTCGTCCTCGTCCCCCCCCCCCCCCCCCCTGCCGCTAGCCTGGCCCTCTAGGTGACGGTGGAGGGGTGCTAGCTCTCCGGGCATTATCACATAGTAAACCAACAAACGATATAGACACTTCCAAGCACATTCACCCTCCCCCCTCTCCCAACAACACAGACACACACACAAATCGGCGAACGTGTCCTGTCGGGAGGGGGAGAGGGCCGGAGGTGGAAGGGAGAGGGACATCCCGCAGTCAACGGACAGCAAGTCACCAAAGGCAGCCAATGGCGGGCCCTAGGGGCAAACCGGCTTGGGCAGCGGAGAGCAGCAAGCCGGCACGTACTCAATTCCGATTTCAACGCCGTGTCTACGTTCGTTGTGCTGGTCGATGTGCCATTTTCCGGGACGTCGCTCGCGGTTGTCCTGCCCACCATGTGTACTTGCCCAGTACACGGCTGGATGCTCATGACAGCATTCTCTTTGCTGCTGTGTAAGGGTGGCAAGAAGTCGCAGACGCACTGGACTTGACGCGCCGCCAGCGACAGCGGTGCGAATGCTCCGCACTGCAAAGCTTTGTATTTGGGTGTGGAGCCTCGGTGGACCTTGAGTGAACAAACATAGTACAGCATGCCAAGGATGCATTGACACATGCGTTCAACTAGGACCCATGTGATCATCGGGATGGCGTGATAGCCCCTCGGCCCCATTGTGTTTCCTATCACGAAGCACCATGTGGCGCCTTCAAGCGTCTCCCAGCCCCCGCCTCCTCGCCCTCGCTCTCGAAAGTCTGCGCCTATGCACACATGGGATGCTCCTTCTTGAGGCAAGCAACACCCCGGCATCAACGCGTGGCTGGAAAGGCCAGTAACATTCTATCGTCCCACCCCGAGTCTCGGGGCCCCGTGCCAATCGTTGTGCCCGGGCTCCCCGCGAACCTGTGACTTTGTCTGCATCTCTACCCGTGACCTACTCGGGCCCAGGCGGTGAACCCCAGCTGGGCACACGTATGCAGCTCCCCCCCCCCCATCACCCCTCCGCCCCCGTCGCTCTACTATCTCTGCGAGTGCTTTCTCTTTCGCTGGTGCGAGCAGATATTCGCAACATGTGAAGCTGCGCTAGCGTGAAGATCGTTTTCGCTCCTGGGAACATTGAAATTGAAGCTTCCTACAACTTTATTCCTGGGCGAGCCAGGCCGGTTGTCTTTCATGACTGACATGAGCCCGCACAGGGCCGGCTGCCCCAGTTAGGTGGCATGTAGTCCTCTGAAGGCCGATCCCCACCCCTCTGGGCCCCCCGGGGAATACAGTAACGCCCGCATCTTCTTTAAAATCATCATGATAGATTATCAACAGTCGGTGCTTAGAAGGGCATGGCTTCCTCTTTTAGAATCATTCTTGCTGGAGGACCGGCACCCCTCATACCCAGAAAGGGGTATTGAAAGGGATAAGGTATGAACACATCATCAATAGTTCACCGGTAAATCAACGTCGCCAGGCCGCACCGATGACAAACCAACCACCCCATGGGAGGGGGGGGGGGGGGGGCTTGCGGTGTATTGACTTAAAACAGATAAGGCAACCGCCAGTTTGTATTACGCATGTACCCTTAAGAAATTAATCACGGACGATGGGCAATGTAGTAAGTAAACACGGATTCTCGTGGACATGGGGTGGAGATCCTTTGGTGTATGATGGGGCTGCAACACAGTCTGAATATATGGATTTTCAGGGATGCGTCTGCTCTTCCTTGGCTTGCCTTGAGATTGTCGTACTTCAGCGCTTGCTTATTGGTGACATGCCATGCGGTCGGTCACTATTGACTGCCATGTGGTGTCGATGCCATCAACATCTTGAGGGCTTTCCGAACCGCGCGGCTACAGGTCATGTTGGGGTTGCCCCTAGGGCGCTTGTGAGGCACCCATGCTGACAACATGCGGCCGGGTAGACGCTCAAAGTCCGTCTGGCTTACATGCCCAACACCTACATCACATGATGTCGCAGCTCGAGGTGCGTGCCTCGCGCTCTTTGGCATGGAAAAACTGGGGCGCATGACTTGGCGGGCGTTGCCCGGTATGGAGGAAAGTGAGCGAGCAAAGACGACATAATCGATGCCCCCCCTGCTAGGAGCGTATTGTCACATGTGTGCCAATACGGATGGAGCGCGGATTCGACGGTGTCATCACTGCCTTCGAAGGGCGACATGCAAATGGCGCAACCGACCTTATGCGGGTTCATGCAATTTTAAATTTGTTACAACTTTGTTCACGGGCGAACCAGGCCACCTGTCTGACGGCCCGACTACATGAACCCACATGGGGTCGGATGTGCCCTTAGCATGCGGTCCCTCGAAGACCAAGTGGTTCATGAGGTCGGGCCGCCATGCCGCTAGCACAGGTATCGGCAGTTTTGCCATCGGTGCCTTTGGCGTGCACTTGCAGACTAAGAACTGGTTGTCTCAACAAACGTCCTCTATTCGGGTTGGGCAGTGTCGAATGTGGCGCGGCATTTCGGAGGTGGGAACCCGCTTGTGTAGGGCCACCTTGTTCACGGGGTCCACTCCGCGAGCACGGAGTCCAGCTCCGGCAGCTGCTCCGGCGGCCAGAAGCCGAGCACGATGCGGTTTTGCCCCGCGAGCGCGGAGCGCAGCAGCCAGTTGGCCGCGCGGAAGATGTCGAGGCGGCCGCCGCGCTTGTTGCGCCACTTGTTGCGGTACGCGAGCGCCTCGCAGATGGCCAGCGGCGACCACGCCTCGCGCGGGTCGCGCCCTGCCGGGCGTCCGACATCGAATGCTAATCAGTCACGTGGGAACAAATGAATCCAGAGCGCCACTGTTATGGAACGGCGCCCTCGCCGCTACGGCGACCCGGTGGGCGCACATGTCGGGTAGGGTCGTTTCCAGTGTGCGTCGAGATTCAGTGTGCGATGTCGATGTAACTTTCGGACACTGCCGAGTTTGCAAAGCGGCAGCACGCATGCCCGTTTGGACGCCCCGCAATGGACTTTGGAAAATATATATGCGAGTACTTACCGATTCCCATCGGACGTTGGTATGTGATAAAAATGTAACCATGTGTTAATAATCAACTTGTTTTAATATTCTTGACGCAGCTGGCGTTCTACCTTGTGGGCATCCTGATGTCTCTGTATCACCCCTTGTGGGGCATCAATCGGTCGCTAACGCTTGCAGCCGTTCAGCTCACCCATTATGCGGTCATGCAGTTATGACTACATTAATTGCTCTTATTCGCCATTCATTCTGATTGTGGAGTAAACGCGGGGTACCCCGTTTACGTCATGACGTCATGAAAGTGCTGAGGAAAGTAGGAAACATCGGGCCAAGCTACACAGATAAATCGCAGCGAGGCAAGGAATGGGGTCAGGCAAGTGACGTCCGTGATGGCGGCAATACAAGGTTAGGTCTGTCGGAAGCGGGCCGCGGGGTCGAAGCGGAGTCATGTGCTGAAGCGGAGTTCGGGGCTGGTCGGGTCGGATGCCCGCTCCCCCCGGGGCACCCCGCAGATGAAGCACCCGGCAGCCTGCCCCCGGGGCTCGAGGGGCGCACCCGCGGCATCCGCTGCCGCACTCTCGCTCTGCCGTTCCTCGTCGTCCTCGTACTCGGAGGTGTTGGCGAGCCGGAGCGAGAGGAGCTGGTGCAGCGGGGGGTCGATGCGCTCCGCCAGGAACCTGCGCGCCGGGCGACACCGGTCACGAGTGCATGCGCTCTCAGCTGGCCTTTGATGCGCGTCGTCGGCGCTCGTGGGCTCACGACATCGCGCTCGGAGAAGAGAGGAGACAGGGGAGATAGAGAGTTCCTTTCGACGTAGGCACAGTGTGAACCCTGGCGGGCGGTCACTTCATGGTATCACTGCCGCAGGTGGTTCGAAGATGTCCAGACTTCCAATCAATATGTTTTGGTTTGCCATACCTGCAACTAAACTACTGTTTTCTACTCCCCGTGGAAGAGAAGAGGACGGAAAACCATATAGAGGCGTTTCAAACTGCAGCAAATCCCGCAAAAAACGCGGAAATGCCCTACATCCAAGAAGGATATCGCGCTGTCCGGAGCGACCAGGTATGCAACAGGCGGCCTGCTCGTTGTCTGCCCGCTCGGTGGTAGAGCGGTGGTTTCGTACTCAGGAGGTCCCCGGATCGACTTCCGGCTCTGTCATGTCAGGGCAAAATATCGTCGACCGGGCCCGTGTCCCAGGTTTACCTGGTTGATGCATTAGCCTCTCGGGGTTCGAATAAGGCAACGGTCCATGGCTATGCCAGACCTACGACTGCAGCTTGACGCACGAGGTCAAGTGCTTGGGCGGCTTCCGCCGATGACCCGGGGCGAACCTAACTTTTTCTTTAGGTATGGAAACTATACGCAGCCTCCCAAAACTCGGCCGGGAAAAAGTGGCGCCTATGCTCTACCAGAAAATCCCGCGATGCGGCAGTTGAGCTTCGTGTTCCAAGCGCCGTGATCGGGACTAGCGTCGCACACGCCACGCCTATGTCGAGTGCCCCCCCGCGCGATCAGCCCATCTGTTGGTATGATTGTGATGGGAGCGGAGGTGGCGAGGCGCATCCTGCTCCGGGGCGGGCCCCACCCGCGATTCCGGTACCAGTCTGAGTGCCGGCGTGGAGCATTGGCGGTGTCAATACATCACGCACGCCGCTCCACAGTACCTATGTTCTACGAGGCTGCCCATGGTTGGTATGGACCTGTCCTGCGACTGCGGGAGACGGCGCTTCCACGAGTAAATGCGTACCGGTATGTTTGGGGAATGGAAAGTAGAGAGTACCTGCGATGGCTGTACCTGGACGCACTGCGCGTCGGAATTGTAAGCGAGGCACTCTATAAGGCTGAGCTCTCCCGTAATCGGAAGGGGGGGAGTGGTGATATTCCTGGTTGGTTAGACGCCGACCAGGTTGCGGAGGTTGACGAGGTATGGTAAGCGACGCGAGCGCTGCGGGGGGAGGGGGCGCGGGGGGAGGGAAAGGGAAAAGGCGGGGGGGGGGGGGGGGGGGCGCAGGGTGGGGGAAAGGGAAAAGGGGGGGGGGGGGGGAGACCTGATGACGGCGTACGGGTTGCGGCATCGCGCGATAGGGAAGCTGCCGTAGAGTGTCTGCAGGGGCAGGCCCACCCCGAGGCGCGGGAACACGATGCCCGGGCAGTCGCACATCATAAGGCGCGGCGTTCCCGGCACAAAGTGCGTCTGGTAGTCTGTGCAGCCACAGGGGCGCACACACACCGTCAGTGCGCGCATGCCTTGGGGGACGATCATGCTACATCGCCCTTAGTGAGGTGGGGGAAGGCCACGTACGCTTTGTGCGGCCGGGATGGGAGGAGACGGCCACCTGCATGCGGGGCAGCAGAGGCGTGGCTTTAGCGTAGGCATTCACCCACACGGCGCCGCCACCCTGTGTCAACCCCCGTCAGCCTGCGAACACGCTGCGCTTACCTGCGACATGGAAGGACCATTAACCGGTGCGGCAATCAAATCGCGCGCAAAATAATCAAGGCTCCAAGGAAAAATATGGCCAGTGGGGATGTGGGGGTGCCTCCTCCCACCTCCCACACTCTCATAACTCCGACCCCCCTCTCTCTCTCTCTCGTCTTAGGCTGAGAAATACCGACATAATGAAATGTTGGCCGCACTTGGTGTGTCCCATCCCAAGACACATACATACCAAAACCTTGGACGAGCATGCAACACCTGACGTGACAGTGATGGGTGCTGAAACACAGCCAGTGCATCTCCAATGGTCGCTCTCTCACTCTCTACTCAAAGCAGAGGATTGTGCATGGCATCTGCTCCTCAGTTGTTGGCTACGTACACCCACTCCCACAGTGCACACGTGACATAACCCGAAAGGAGCACGCACCATGTGGCCAGACCAGTGCCCCAAAGCCTAAATATGCCACTGTGAAGGAGCTGCCAGGGATACGTCAATCACTGGCCATGTCCCGGGGGAGACATACCCGGGAGCGGTAAGAACAAAAGGACTGTTCCCCCCCTGCGGTAGCGCTGCATTGCTTGTTAGGGCGCCGCACCTTGTGAGCACCCAGCAAGGCATTCACCACAGACGACTTGCCGACGTTGGGCTCCCCGAGCAGGCCGACAACCACAGTGCCGTGCGGCGCATCATGCGCCTCCCCGGGCGCCGGCTGTCCATCCATGCCCAGACCTTCCTCGAGCTCGCCGTCCGACTGGCTGTCATCGCTCTCCCCGTCGCTCTTGCCATCAGTCCCGCCACCCTCCGACTCGCTGTCGCTCTCGCCCCGATGCTTCTCCGCAGGCGGTGCGTTGGAGCGGCCCCGCCGACGCCGTTGCGCCCGCGCCGCGACCCGCACGCTGGCCACCGCCGCGGCCGTGGTGCTGGCGGGCGCCCTGCTTCCTCCGCAGCGCCTCCTTCCGCCTCTGCTTGGTCCCCTTCACGTCCCATTCCTCGTGCTCCGCGCCATCCTCGCCGTCGTCTCTGCCAAGCGCCGCCTCTAGTAGGTCACGGGCACGCTCCTCCACCTCCGCCTGCTCCTCATCGCAGGTAGCAGGGCAGCGCAGGTGGGTCACACAGCCCCGCAGCATCCAGAAGAAGCCATTTACTGCTGGCTCGATTCTAAAGTGAGTCGCTGGACTGAACAATAAGTCGAACTAAATCACAGATTGAACTCTGCAAAAAAAAATAACAACCTGTTGCTATGGTTTCTGAGCGACCGGCGCTACACAACAGCAATGGTTTCGGAGCTGAGTAGCATTGCTCCGAAACCACATGCCATATGCAAGCGTGACATTGCTAAATGAAACAGCATAGAAAAAGGGAAGTGGGAAAGTGTGGAAATGGTTTCGGAGTGACTGGCGCTAGAATACAGCTATGGTTTCGGAGCCAAGTGGCATTGCTCCAAAACCACATTCCACCTACAAGTATGGAATTGTTATAGATAGAACAACATGAAAAAGGGCAAACTCTAGCAATAGTTACAGAGGAAATTGCACGAAAAGTGTGAATTGTTTCAGAGTTGAAAGTCTTCGCAATAATTGCCACAATGTTGTCAGTGTTTTGGAGCGTAATCACATGTATTCGCAACTTGTATATCGCTGAATCAGACGGCTTTAAAACGATGAATTGTGGCTCTGGTTTCGGAGCCTGAAGCGGTGGCAGGCCAGGACAGGAGGGGCCAAAAGGCTGTGCATGTGTTCCTTACCGCAATATATACATGTGTATTGATTTGTATGCGCTACAAGTAACGGGTGCGCCTGGTCGATTGTATGGCGCGCGTGTAGTCTGTACATGCCACAGAGTAGTTATGGCTTCAATAGTCGAGACGGCGAGCAACATAATGCACGGCACCAAAGAAGTATTGATCCTCTATAACGATCATTGAAACTATATTTCAACACATACAAATGAAGCACGCTGTTGCAGGTGCGGCCCCATATGCCAGACAACTGCATGAGGACATCGGTACTGTTCATCCTAAGTGTAATGTAATAGAACTATTTCAGGGGCGCAACGATGCCACTACTGCACATGAAGGTGATAAATACAAACCACGAGAATATATGGGTATAGTCATGGCAAACAGGAGCAGGAGCATCCGCACCCCATGCGCTCCCCATACTCGGCGCAACAGCTCCTCCGCGTTGCATCCAATGTGGTCCGCGATGGTGGCTGCGGCTGGCACGCCGTCCGCCCCGCCAGCCTCGCCGGGCAGCGCCACCTCGACGTCCAGCAGCGCGGAGTAGATGCACCTGTAGAGGGGAGGTCACAGGCATGAAGCGCACGGGGGCGCAGGCCATGTCAGCGCCTTGCGGCACTATAGTTAGGCAGCTAAGATTGAGCAGCAGCAGCTACTCTGGAAGATCCTCAAATCTGGAAAGTAACACCGAAAACTATACACGGATTCTGATTCAAAAAACTTGGAAATTCCAAATGCATCCCTGAAAATATTAATTGCATCTACGACTATTAGTATGGATCGTTCTAATTCATAGAAGTTTTAAGCCCCCGCCTGAACAATTGAAATTTGTAAGAATAGATGTTTCTAAACTGTAAGAAAGAGGTTGTTTTTAAACTGCGTGAGCAATGCCCCAGCATCATTGCGCAGATGGTTAGTCACACATGATTGGTCCATACAAGCTTCGACGTGCCTTGTTAGATCCCCCCCCTCCCCACCACGACCCCCACCACCCCCACCACCAAACAGCAGAGTCCTTTGCACTCACCGCGCCGCCTCCAGGTTCTCCTTCGCTCGCTCCCCCCTCACCTGGGGCTTTGTCCTCGCCTGCGCACTGACCACATGCACCTGCACCAGCACCAGCCACCAGCCACCAGCCCCCCCTCAGCCTCTGGGCTCTCCTCCAGTGGTAGACTGGCAATTCGAAATGCTGCGCCACAACTGCTAACATCATCACTTCCCTGGCATGAAGACGTCAAGGCCTGCTGCCCTACCGCCCTGCTGGGGGACTTGGTATAACTTGGGCCCGCAGTGCTGCATGATAATAGTCGCTAAGAAGCGGCGTCGACTCAATACTGGTAGTTTTGGAGGCGCGACTGCTCTAAACCAAAGGTACGTGGTCCTGCCAGCGCTATTCTGTAAGGTATGAGCCCCACCCCCCCCTCAGTTGCGCAGATGAGCGAATACTCTAGTAAGCAGAACTACTGTTGTGACCAGCGCCCTCCCTCCCGTTTGATGGCTACTAACATTGCCGTTGACTCGTCTCGCGCGCCTACAGGTACACAAAACTGTCGTCCAGCGGGATTGCAGGCACTCGGCAAGCAGCACACGGCAGCCGTTGGACGGCTGGAGCATGGCAGCAGCGGTAGGTGATTGTGGCAGGTTGTATGTCGCCATGGCAGGGGCGGAGACTACACCACCGCTCTATGGGTCAGCACACGGCTGCAGCCTAGCAGGTTGGGGTGCTGCCCCTAAGCCCGTTTATGACTGTATGCTTGTGGTATGTGCGCCTCACCTGCGACTGCCCACATCAAAGATTACCCTCTCTCCTCTGTCCCTCTCGGCAGGTCGGCAGTGCTGCGATTATATGGAGTGGAGTAGTTTCAATGATGGCGGTTTCGGAGCATTTACTGCTCCAATACCACATTGGTTTTCCTTTCGCAGCAGCCAAGTACCAGTATTGGTAAGCTAGACAAGGCAACGCTTCCGGAACGGCCAGGGCTCCGAAACCATAGTAGCTACTGCCAATCATACTTGACATGCGGCCTGCCAGAGGCAGGCTCCTTATGTCCACTGTTGCGGGTTGGCATGAGGCTGCAGCCGCAAAAACCAAGCAAGTTGGGGCGATGCACCCTGAGCCATCTTATGTTCTGTGCACTCTCTGCGGCTGCTTTTGTGACCCCCCCCCCCCCGCCGCCAAAACACACACACACACACACACACACACACACACACACACACACACACACACACACACACACACACACACACACACACACACACACACACACCTCCTTCACAGGTCCGCGGGGCTGCATTTACTTGGTATGTCATCGTTTGACTGACATTGGTTTCGGAGTCTATACTGCTCCAAAACCATGTCAGCTTTGCTTTCGCAGTAGTCAAGGCTTAGATCAATCGAGAGCTCCGAAACCATAGTGGACACGGGGAAGTGGAGGCTATACATCACACTTGACATACCGCATGCATCCGAAAGTAGGTAGTTTGTGCCCCCCCCCCCCCCCATCCCTTTGCCAACCAGCGGCGCCCTAGCAGACACATGCCGGGATCTGGCCCGCACCTCTGGTCCGCAAAGCTGGCCGAGGTACTCACGCCACGCAGCGGTGGCGCTCGGCAGGGTGAGATCCTCCTGCAAGAGCGGGTGGGAACAAACATAGACGAGGTAGGGGGGGGTGTTAATATCCTGGTGGAGCTTTACGGGTGCTGGATGCCAGCAGAATGCCCCTCATACAACAGGGGAGTTGACTTGGTGGGGGGAGGGGAGAAGGGGAGGAGAGGGAGGGGGGAGGGGGAAGGGAGCGCATGAGCAGCGCACCTTGTTAAGCACCAGCAGCACTGGGCGGGACGCGACTTCCAGCATGGCGAGGAGGCCTGTCGGGAGCCACGGGGTTCGCGGAGGCAGCGGTGAGAGATACAAAGATACAACCATGGCGGCGCTGCATTGCATAAGGCGGTGTGGGGGGTGTGTCATGTGCGGGCAGCAGCCGGAGCACAGGCCTGATAGCCAGGCCATGTCCCCAATCATCACTGTAATGGCGTAGCGTTTGCTTGGGGGTGTTCGGGTGAGGGTGGGGGTGGGGGCACCTGGGTGGAGATGGTAGAGAGGGCAGCGCGCATCGCACACCAGCAGCAGCACGTGGCTCCGCTCCACCACCCGCCACAGCTGCCGCCAAAATCCCAGCCGCTGCTCGTACCAGCTGAGCTCGAGCTCGCTGGCGCAGGCAAGCTGCTGCAGCTTCTCCTCCCACTGTTGCACCGACAGCGCAGTCCGCCAGCGCATCAGCATCTTGCGCCCCCCCCCCCCCCCCCCCTCTCCCCTCTCCTGCCACCCCGCAACACAACCGTAGGGCCCATTGCTGCATAGGTACATTACCTTCTGGAAAGCCTCTAGCTCCAGGGCATCCAGCTGTGCCGCATTGTTGGCCAAACCCTGCGACGGGGCGAGCGAGCAACAGCACGAGGGTCAGCGCGAGGGTCAGATTGCGCCATGTGGCAGTGCGGCGCTGATGCTTGCGTGAGAGATTGTCAAGGCGGCTCCTTGTGGGGCAGCTTGCCTCCCACTTAAGGCGCTCCGGGAGAGGCGCGGCACCGCCTGGCCCCCAGCCCACTTCCGCCGCTGCGGCTATAGGCAGCTGCCGGCCCCCGCCGTCCGGCGGGGCGACTGTGGTGGCCCAGGGACGCAGAGGCTGCGCTCGTTCCGCATGCTCCGCTGCACGCTGGGCAGCTGTGATCGGCGCTGTCGCGCTGCGCCCGTTGGAGGCACCCTGCTCTCGACAGGACAGTAATCGGCATGGGTGAATGATAGCCACCTTGAACGTGCGACGAGGACATATATAGTAGCGACTTCTCGGACGAAGAGTACCCGAGTAAGGGTTGTATCCGTCGAGAAAAGGTCGGCCGCCGCCTACGAGCACCCACCTCCGTCGTCCCCGAGTCCACGTGGCCGCTCCCGCTCGCTGGCTTCGCCCTCCAGTCAAGTTCGACTTCCAGCTGGCGGCGGCGGGAGCTTCGCTCCGCCCGCTTGCGTTGCAGGTACTCCTGAGCGCGCAGCGGCTCGGGTTGGCTAATTAGTCACAGTGTAGGGCTCAGTAGAGGTACACCACTTCCGCGCGTGCGTGAAGTCAAAGATTGAGTCTCCATCCCCGTGTATATGACTAAGCACAGGTGGGACGGGACACTTGAGGGATGGCACGCGCCACTGCAACAGGGGCGATAAAGGAGAACGACATATTTTTACTCTGCATCGTGTTATAATGCGTCACCCCGGCAGCGGGCGAACGACCGCCGCACTTGCCTTCTTGCTCTCGCGTTGCCGCTCACTCATCGTACCCTGACCGCCGACCTCCTGTGAAGTTGGTGTATCTGGCCACTCTACTCCAGGCGGCTCTTAAAGCTTCAGTTGTGCAAGGTGCGACAACAACAACGAGATTTATAGGGTGCAGCGGGTTCCCATTGTCGCTATCCCGCCAGCGCCAGCGCCAGCGCCGAGTAAGGATTACAGGTAGCTACTAATCCTTACGACCCGTAAGCAAGGATTACGGTAACAAGGAAAGCGCGCACAATTTTAAGCGGCGGCCCCCGGCGGTGTTTTGCCCCTACCCGTACCATTCCGGAGTTTTTTTTTTCTTTATTTGAAGGATTACCGTTTAATATCATCCTCTTATTCTCGATGTCATCGTAAATAACAAATAAATGTATTATATATTTTAGTTAAACTCGGCGGTAGTCGCTAGTAGGAGGCATAACTATGATTAATTCAGAAGTGCAGCACCATAACTAAAGATTGTGAAATCCTTAATGTCAACCCTTTTATTCCGCATCACGGCGTTTGTAATCCGTACTATCATTTAAAGATATTACAAAACGCTCTGTTCGCAATACTGTGGTTACCAAGGAGTACAATAGGCGTCAAAAGTTAGTTAGCTGCAAAAGGCGATCAGGAAACCACCAGAATAGGCAATAGAAAACGTCCACTACAACAGTTGCGAGGTGGAAGCAGCACCAAAAGAGGGTGCGGAATGAGCACGGGCAAACGCATCAGACTTAGCCGTCCGCACTCCGGCAGAGAGAATGCCGTCCAAGGTACCATGCACGCAAGCAGACTGAAACTCGCTGCAACAACCCCCGTCGCGTGCGCGACAGGCGATGGCGAAACTCAGCAGGCTGGCTGGCAACAAAGTTCCGAAGAGCCTGGACGGACTGACCAGGAAGGAAGCATGAAGTCGGGGCGGAAGACCGCCACGGAAGTTGCAAACAACAATTAACACCGCGAAGATGTAGACCACTGTTAAAGCGGATTTTCCGAGGCGGCTGCGGTCCTCAACCACAAAAGGGTAGTACCGGTGAGCACCATGCACCGTAGCGGAAGCCGCCCGGTCCGCCGCTAGCTTGTTGCGCTCCGCCTCGGTCGCCGCGATCCCCGGGGTGCACCAGCGGGGGTCGTTGCCCTAAGTGGGGGTCGTGGAGGACACGCACGCACGCGAAATCGATCATGTAATCGCACGCCGGACCCCATCCACCACCCCGCCAACGTCAAATTCGACGGCCGCGAGCGGTCCGCTGGGCGCAGCCCACTCGTCTCAAGGGTCAAGTCGCCGACTCCCGAGCGGTCCCGGTCGAGCACCGCCCCCGCTTCGATCGCCACGGAAGCCCACAGATTTTTCAAAGCGGTATGCATGCGGTGCTTGTGGTTTGCAACGGGGCAGATGGGCAGATGATGATCCACGACGAAATCCGTGGCATTCCGGTTCGAGCCATTTGTAGATGAGCGAAGGCGTCAAAAGCTACCTCCTGGCTTAATTTACTGTCAGGAGGTAACTTTTGATAGCCGCGCTCTATCAACACCGCGGGGGATCCGTGGATGACACACTGCGAGAGTGTATCGTATGTATATCGTCAGAATATCTCCTCACGGAATATCTCCTCATGCCTTTCCGACGTTTGCCACGACGTTAGTTAAGTCCGCCCTAGGCGTGGGTGTCTAGATCCGGCTTGCGGACCCGTCGGTGCTTGTTTCTCTTCCGAAGGGCAGCGACGGCCGGCCGGCCGATGTTTGGCTTTTTGGGCATGATGGTATCCGCGGAACACGGATGCTGTCGATACCACCATTGCCCCTAATATCCTCGGCGTATCAAGCTCGGATCCAACGACTGCATTGTGCAGGCGAAGGAGCGCCACAAAATCCAAAAGTGTGACGAGGGAGTCCGAAACGCCGCCGGCATGCTCGCTTTGTTCCTTTCGCCGTCTCGTCCGAGATCGGCTCTATGGCCCCGGATGGTCGGATGGCGGATAGCATTATTTGGAGCCGCGTTGTTCCCAGCGAGCATTCCGTGTGTGTGGGGCCTATCTCCCCCCCCCCCCCCCCCCCCCCCCCCCAAACTGTTTGCATGTGCTACTACGTAGTCATATATAAAGTCTAGCGATCCCCAGCGCAAGAACAGATCCTGCGCACTTTAAGGTTGGTGGTATACATGCACTGCCATATTGTGCGGTAAACACTGAGATGACACGCTACGGATTGGCAGCAAATACATACTCGGATAGCAATCGCAACGTTTCGAGCTGCAAATCATACCATGTGCTCGCTCTATATAGTCCACTATGCCACCATGATTTGAGCTGGTATAGCCACCATATTGGGCAGCATCCGGGCGTTGCGGCGACGGTTTCAGAACTGGTTTCGGAGCATTATTTGGAGCTGCGTTATTCCCGGCGATCATTCGGTGTGTGGGGGCCCGAGCGCCCCCCCCCCCCCCCCCCCCCCTCCGCAGGCCCGGGCACGCAACTAGCCGGCGCCATCCGGCCGTCGCAGCACATGGTCCTCCAGTTGCTTTCGCAGCCCGGGAATGCAGCTGGTCGGCGCCATCGGGCCGCCATTGCACCATGTGCCCCAGTCGCTTCCGCGGCCTAGGCACGCAGCTAGTCGGCGCCATCGGGCCGTCGCTGCACCATGTGCCCTGGTTGCCTTCGCAGCCCGGGCACGCGGCTGGTCGACGCCATCGGGCCGTCGCTGCACGTTGTGCCCCGGTCGCTTCCGTGGCCCGGGCGGATGGTCGGCGCCATAAGGCCGCCGCCATCAGGCCGCCGCCACTTCACCTTGTGCCACGATCGCTTGATGTCGTGGCCCGGGCACGCAGCTAGTCGGCGCCATCGGGCCGCCGCTGCACATTGCGCCCCGGTTGCTTTCGCAGCCCGGGCACGCGGTTGGTCGACGCCATCGGGCCGTCGCTGCACGTTGTGCCCCGATCGCTTCCGTGGCCCGGGCACGCAGCTGGTCAGCGCCTTCGGGCCGCCGCTGCACCATGTGCTCCGGTCGCTTCCGCGGCCAAAGCACGTAGCAGGTCGGCGCCCATCGGGCCGCCGTTGCACCATGTGCCCCGGTTGCTTCCGTAGCTCGGGCGGATGGTCGGTGCCATCAGGCCGCCGCCACTTCACCTTGTGCCCCGATCGCTTGATGTCGTGGCCCGGGCACGCAGCTAGTCGGCGCCATCCGGCCGTCGCAGCACATTGCGCCCCGGTTGCCTTCGCAGCCCGGGCACGCAGTTGGTCGGCGCCATCGGGCCGCCGCTGCACAATGTGCCCCGGTCGCTTCCGCGGCCAATGCACGTAGCTGGTCGGCGCCATCGGGCCGCCGCTGCACCATGTGCCCCGGTTGCTTCCGTAGCCCGGGCGGATGGTTGGCGCCATCAAGCCGCCGCCACTTCACTTTGTGCCCTGATCGCTTGATTTCGTGGCCGGCACGCAGCTGGTCGGCGCCATCGGGCCGCCGCTGCACCATGTGCCCCGGTCGCTTCCGCGGCCCGGGCACGCAGCTAGCCGACACCATCGGGGCGCCGCCGCACAATGCGCGCCGGTGCAGGTGCGCCCGGCGCCGGGCACGCGGCTGGTTGGCGCCATCGGGCCGTCGCTGCACGTTGTGCCCCGACCGCTTCCGTGGCCCGGGCACGCAGCTGGTCGGCGCCATCGGGCCGCCGATGCATCATGTGCCCCGGTCGCTTCCGCCGCCCAGGCACGCAGCTGGTCGGCGCCCATCGGGCTGTCGCTGCACCATGTGCCCCGGTTGCTTTCGCAGCCCGGGAATGCACCTGGTCGGCGTCATCGGGCCGCCATTGCACGTTTGGCTCGTCGGGCTTCCCCCTGTTAGAGCCCCACCCTGCGCGGAGCTGGCTATAGACTCCATCGCCCGCTTCACTCCGCCCGCCCTTCGCACGCCCCGCCGTGCGACGGAATAGCCAACCGTTTTTCTATGAGACCGTCGCTGCTCTCCCGCCGCCCGGCCTCCGCCTTGCGGCCGGTGCCCAAGATTGTCCGGCAATGTGCATGCGCCCCCTCCCTCCCTTGAAATGTTTACTACTATTACTTGGGGTTTTCTCTTCCCTTGTCTTGTTAGCATGCGCGGTACGGCACCATTATGGTGCTACTCTCTCCACGTGGCGTGCCCCTACCGCCCGAGGAGCTGCATCGACACAGCAACCCCTTGGCAATTTCACTGTCCAGCAAAACTTGCCGTGCGCCCGTACGGCACCACCCCGCGCCGGGTTCCCGATGTAACCATCCCGGGTAACGCTGCTCTTGCATGTTGCTCCGCCGTGTGCTTAAAAGAACTATGGGGCTTGTCTGTCCCCATCTCCCTTTGTCGCGGCGCACCCACCATGGGGTCGCGCCGCGACAGCCACACCCACCCCCTCACTTCGTTCATTTTCGCGGGGGTGCCTCTAAGGCTTTCTGGCCCCTGCCAAAAGCTAGAGGTGATGTCAAAGCACCTTTTCGGCATTGTGCCTGCGCCCCCTTCCTCCCTTGAAATCCGTGTCCCCCCGGTGCCGCGCTGCTACTCTACGCGGGCTGGGGTACGAGTACAGGTAGGGACGTAGGGACTACGAGGTGTCGATACAGGGTACCACCTAACCCTGATAGGAGCGCGTTCCATAGCGACCATGCTCGTGTGAAGAATCAATCACAAATAGGTCGCTAGAAAGCGCCAGCATTAACAAGTCTACCGATATATCAGAAATCCTAAATATAAGCATTGTCTAAGAGGAGAATAGGAGATGTGTCCTTGTAGGTGTTGATATATCAGCATAATCAAGCCATGTGGCGCTATATAAAGATTTTATCATCATCGATCTGATCTGTACTTTCCTTGCTTTTTCTTTCCTCAGTACTTTCCGTGCATTCTCTTGACGCTCTCCCTGTAACCAAAAAGAATCTGATCTGTACTCGCGCATATTGTTGAGCGCATACTGTTTCGACATAATCCTTACTTGTGCTCGCGCATCCGAGCTCGCTACCTGTACGGGTACGGGCAGCGATCATCGTCATCAGCGCGCATAATCGCGCGCGCAGGATATCAGTGCGGTGGCGGTCCCAGTACTCGTCGCTACCCTGCACGTAGCCATGATAGCCGTAATCCTTACTACTCGTGGACTGGTATGTGTTACTCGCATGGCATTACGGGCGCGTACTATCGTTAACATGAACTATAGTCGCTAAAGTGACTGCTATCATGTATGAAACATATGTGCGGACTATCTGAAAGTATATATCGGGGGCGCGCGTACATATATTGTAAATATATAAGGCGCGACTGTTATTATTATGTTGAGTTTTTACATTAGTGGTTTCAAATGTGCGCACTACAGAACAGAACAAACAGCAACTGTGAAAGGTTGCCAGTTATTATTATGACTGAAACACGTGACATACAGTGTCATGTTTAAAATGAATGTTCATTAATGTGTACCAGGTACCACATGTGGTCGCGCGCGGACGATACGCGCCGGCGGCTGCAGTGTCCAGCCCAGGGCGCAGCAGTAGAGCCGCTATCATTGAATTGTGGCTCATCATATAATCCTTGGCGAGTAATGCGGACAAAATCCCCAAAGGTACTCTCATCTTGTCCCAGGTAATCCTTACTGCTCGTCGTACATCTCGATGCGAGCATACAGGAAACGGCCACCGCATTCACACGGTCCGTTTCGCAAAGCTTCTTGCGCGTATGCCTACAAGCGGCCATGACAACAACCGCTTCCGAGGCCGCCCCTTACGCGCCGCGACATCGTTCATTGTGACTGATCCTCCAAGTGAGGGTCGCCTTGGTGAAGTCCGTGAGCGTTCCCCTGATGAGTACTACGATTCCATGCATGTTCCGCGTTGCCGCTTGCCGCTCATGTGGCCTTCCGGCGGCTCCTGTCCTCTCCCTTGGCGAGCCATGCCCTTGTGCTTTTGCTCCTTCTCGGTATAAGGTATGCTGGCCCGTTTTGAGGATGCTGGCGTTGATTTCACTCCTTCAACTTGGGCGGTCGCGTATGCTGATCACGTGGCATGTTGCTCTGGGGCGACTCCAATCACGCCGCACACGAGTGGGCGGCACATGGCCTTTCCGACATTTGCCACGACGTGAAGTCCGCGCTGGGCGTGGGTGTCCAGATCCTTACGGACCCGTCGGTGCTTGTTTCTCTTCCGAAGGGCAGCGACGGCCGGCCGGCCGATGTTGGGCTTTTTGGGTATGGCGGTATCCGCGGGAACACGGTTGCTGTCGATACCACCATTGCCCCTATCCTCGGCGTGTCAAGCTCGGATCCAACGACTGCTTTGTGGGCTGCAGAGCGCCACAAAATCCAAAAGTATGACGAGGGAGTCCGAAACGCCGCCGGGATGCTTCGCTTTGTTCCTTTCGCCGTTTCCGAGTTTGGCTTGCTGGCCCCGCACGCCGAGGCCTTTTTGGTGGAGCTCGCGAAAGCTAGCCACACACACGCTGGCCCAAAAATCGGCCAGCTCTTGTCTGCGTGCGTGGCGCCGCCGGTTCTCCTTCCTCATCAACATGGCACATGCAGACAACGTTCTTGGCGGGGGCGCGGCCGCGCGTGCGGCACGTGATGGTGCTCATGCGCCTGCGTCGCGTCGCTCGTCGGCATGTGTTGCTATGACCCGGGTCATTGGCTGCAAGCAAAGCGTCCTCGCCGTGGTTGATAGCCTACCCCGGGGCGGTGGTCCCCTTGGTTCCTGGCAGCTAAGCGACTTCGTGGTTCCCTTGGCCCCTCCTTTGTTCTTGGCTCCCCGGCCTCCTGCTCGACCTTGGTTTCAGGCGTATGTCTCTCTTTTGCTGGCAACCTTTCATAGTTGCTGTAAGTTCTGTTTGTAGTGCGCATTTGTGAAAGCCCTGATGTAATTAATTACAGTAAACATGTACAGGTACGGCGGGTGCCTACATAGCGATAGTCGCTATAGTCAATAGCTAGCGACCGGTCGTGCGCACGCAGCGCGTTTCTGGGTAGCCGATTGATCTCCGTACTTTCCGTATTCGATTACTGTATATATCTCCTAATTAGGCATCCCACCTGTTTTGGCGTACGGCATATTATTCTGGGCCAGGGCGGGCCCGCGGCAGACGAGACGCTGATGCACACATTCTGCCCGGCGCGGCATGTCGGGCGACTTCGCAGCTGCGAAACAAAACTGCCTCCGCCACACCCCGTTGAGCATTCTCAGGGTGTGCATGGGAGGAGACTGCAGAGGGGCAGAATGGGTGCGGCCTGTAGCGCTGGCGGTGCCCAGGAGCCGCGCGGCCCCGGGCTGCTGGCCCGGGGATTATGCCGAGGGCGGCTGGCGGTGGTGGTGCCGGAGGTGATTCAGGAAGCCGAGGCTGTGCAGGATCGCGGCGCAACGCGCGTGGCCTTCAAGGGCTGGGACTCGCCGTCCTACGAAGCCGGCGGCAGCAGCGGAAAGTACAGCAGCACCGGTTCCGGGGGCCGGGAACCCGACGCCGGCGGGCGTTCCGGCAGCGTTATGGACGCGGTGGAGTTGGAGCAGTCAGTGGACCTGCAGGACAGCGAGGGGCTGATGGGGAGCCTACACAAGGGGAGCAACAAGAGCTACGTGCTGGTGGAGGGGGAGCTCAGCCGGCGTGATAGCTCTGATGAAGAGGGGAGGCCGGGGGATGAGGACTTGGAGCTGAGCATCAGCTCAGGGTGCGCACCCCCCCCCCCCCCACCCCTCCCCCTCATCATGTGGATGAGCGATGCCACGTAGTTCCATGACACGGGTTAAGGGCATAATTAGCCGGTAGAGTAATGGGTGCATCCGCTCTGACTGGCCATGTTGGTCACACAGAGGCGCCGTCTCGAAATGGGCCAAGGCTCTGGCTGCCATTCCGCCAGGGCGCGGGATGGAAGTCCCGCGCGGAGCTGCAGGAGGAAGCGGAGATGAAGGGCGAGAGCCCGCTCGAGAAGGAGCTCAATCTGGCAGGGCTAGGCAAGCATGTGGCCACGCTGGTGCACGTGCTGGGCCTGTGGTCGCCCGCTGATGTGACGGACGCCTCCGGCCTGGAGATAAACGGCAAGGCTCTGTCCAATGAACAACAGGAGGCGCTCGTGGAGGTGAAGGCGAAGCTAGCCGGCACGCTGCACACCAAGTCGGGCCGCAAGTTAGCCATAGAGCCGTACGAGCTGACGGAGCCCCTGCGGGAAGTACTGTGCCGCTACGGGCTAGATGACCAGCAGATCATGGAGCACATCACCGTGACGTTGGCATGTGACACAGTGGAGAGCCTCTCCACGCTACAGGTGCACTACATTCACACAGAGTTCATGCTTGCATGGCGTTTTCAGGGGGGAGAGTATGCCGGCACTGGGCATAAGCAACACAGCAGGGTACGGCGGATTAAACTAGAGGCTGATACGAGATGTCTTCTACTTCCCCTGACCTGTCATGCCATGTCCTATCCTGCCAGGCGAATGACATCCTCTCGTTGGGCGGCATCAACGACGGCCTGCTCAATCGCATGTACCGCCTCTGTAAGTCAGTGAAGGACGCGCGGGACAAGCGCGAGGAGCTACGCTCCCAGTTTGACTTGCCCGAGGGGATGCAGAAGCTGCAGGCAATGGTTGACGAGGGCGGCGAGGTAGCCAGCGCCTCCGCGACGCATGCGTCACCTGCCATCAGCCATGCCGACACTGCCCCCCGCCCCCCCCTCTCCCCACCCCCTCCCCCCCATCCCGTTGTATCCCTTCCTCCCTCCGACTGGCAGGGCATAGGAGCAACATCCCAGAGCGGGAAGGTATCCCTGCTACGCAATGAGGATGTGGCGTGTTGCTTGCATTCAGGTGGACTTGTACGGGTTGGAAGTCACTGGTGTGCAGGTGTCTCTGGCCACGCCCGGGCTGGTGCTCAACAACGGCGTCTTGAACCTCACCAAGGGCTGCCGTGTCACGGGTGAGGACATACGCCTGAAGCGGTTGACGATACAGTCGAATAAGACGGCGCTCCTCGTGGAGGGCGGGGACTGCGAGGCGGAGAAACTGCTTCATCACCAGCCTGAAGGCCAACGGGGTGGAGGTCTGCGGGACCCACTCGCAGCTGCTGCTGCAGGGCTCTACTATAGCGGGCTGCAAACTTTCAGGTGCGCCACGTGGCCCGCCTCTCCCCTTGCCCCCCTATATCAAAATCCCATCACTGTCCTCTGAGGCCTGCTCATGGCGTGCAGGCGTGGTGGCCCAACTGGGGGCGAACGTCACACTGGATGACTGCCTGGTGAAGGCGTCCCGTCAGCTGGATGGGGTCTGCGCCTCTGGCCCAGGGTCCCGGGTCGTAGCGAAGACATGTCGGGTGAGGCCGCTGGTCACCTGGGCCCACCACAAATGCCATGTTGTGTGTGTGTGTGTGTGTGTGTGTGTGTGTGTGTGTGTGTGTGTGTGTGTGTGTGTGTGTGTGTGTGTGTGTGTATGTGTGTGTGTGTGTGTCTGTGTGTCTGTGTGTGTGTGTGTGTGTGTGTGTGTGTGTGTGTGTGTGTCTCTGTGTGTGTGTGTGTGTGTGTGTGTGTGTGTGTGTGTGTGTGTCTGTGTGTGTGTGTGTGTGTGTGTGTGTGTCTGTGTCTGTGTGTCTGTGTGTGTGTCTGTGTGTCTGTGTGTGTGTCTGTGTGTCTGTGTGTGTGTCTGTGTGTCTGTGTGTCTGTGTGTCTGTGTGTGTGTGTGTGTGTGTGTGTGTGTGTGTGTGTGTGTGTGTGTGTGTGTGTGTGTGTGTTTGTCTTCCTGTGTGTTCAGGTCTCACTTTTTCTGGTATTTGCACCGGCAAGATCTGAGAGCAAAAAGTAAGCGCGCAGACGCGGTTATAAGAACAATTCGAAGAAGGATATGTCCTCCCAGTCAGAGATATAATGCAGAAATCAACAGCAAAACTTCAGCGATTGTTCTTATTGGGTGCATGCAACCCCAATTTCAGGCTACTACTGTTACGGGTTGTCATATGTGCACCGGTACCCGTGACGGCTGCGTTTCTAGAATATACTGTCGGGACGGCCTCCCACAGCGCCTGCTGCCTCTCGTCCGTCATGTGGGGGACTCTCGTTTACCAAAATACAGCCAGGGCTGCACCCACTGACGGCTGGTTGGGCCTCGTTGTCGGGCAACAATTGGCTCAGATTCTGGGGAACAACGAAGTGGGAGTCATGGCTTATGACGAGGCGGCGGTTGAGCTGGAGTCGTGTAAGATCTGGAACTCGAAGAACAAGCACGGGGTGTATGTGAAGGGCAAGGGGACGTCCGTGAGCATGACGGACTGCCAGATTCACGACTGCTGCGTGAGCTGTGTGGTGGCGGCTGACGGCGCCATTGCAATGGTGAGCAGAGCCTCCCTGTCACTTGGCCATTGGTCCGAAGCGGCAGCGGCGTTCAGGTGGAAGTATGCGTTGTCATGCGGGCTGGGTTGGAGTCTCGGGGCTGACACGGACGTCCCCCCCTCCCCCACTTTCGGTAGCTCCACAAGTGTGAGGTATGGAGCGCCAAGGGGCGTTTTGGAGTGGCATCGACTGGCAAGTCTTCCGCAGTGACATGCACCGGGGTGACCGTGTCCAACTGTGCAAAGGTGAGCCCTTCGCTGCTGTGTCTCCCCGCCGCGTCTCACATTATCTTCATCACCCTGCCCTGGATAGTGGCTTTTTTCAGGCTTTCTGGGTTGGGCCGGTGTGCGGGCTTATTTGGAATCTGATCGCAATTCCCCATCATCGTGCTTCGCGGTGTCAATAGGTCGGCATATTTGTGGGCGAGGGCGGCAAGCTGGAGGCCACCGACTGCGACGTGAGCGACTCAGAGCAGTACGACGGCATCAGCATACGTGGCGCGGGCTCCCTTGCCACGATCCGGAACTGCAAAGTGCATGACAACCAGGAGGTGGGCATCTACGTGTACGACGGCGCGTGTGTGGAGGTCTACGGCTCCGAAGTCTTCAACTCCAAGGAGTACCACGGCGTGTACTGCCGAGGGCAAGACACCATGGCTACGGTTTGCGATTGCAAGGTCGGCTGCGTCGCCTGCCACTCCCCGTTGCACTCCTCGGCATCGCAGCGCATTTATTCCTTTGCGCCTGGCGGCCTAGCACCCGCCCTCCAGCTATTTGAATGCGCATTTGAATATGAGTGCCACCTATAGCCATGCTTTAAAAGCATGGTGAAGTGTGGCTGGATGGAATTAGTTTCGAATTCATCTGCAACTTGCTCAAATTGATACTTTGTGGCGTCTCAAAGCTGTGCCTTATGCTACTGCTGGATGCAGATATACGACATTCAAGCGACAGGCATCTTTGCTGTCGATGGTGGCACGGTGGTAGTGAACAACACAGAGGTAGGTGGCGCCCGCTATTTTTTTCTGCGGCTTTGCCCTAGCGTAAAAGCCCCGCCGAGCTCTGTCGAGGCTTTCTTGCGAAAGCGATGTAACTGAAGTGCCGCGCTTTTGCCCTGTAGGTGTCTCGGAGCCGAGAGAAGCACGGTGTTTCCGCACAGGGTGCCGGCAGCACCATGTTGATAGAGGGCGGCTCCATTCGGGACTGCTGCCTGACGGGGGTGCTGTGCATCGACGGCGGCGAGATCGAGGCGCGGGGCGTGAAGGTGTCGGGGAAGGGGCAGCTCGACGGGGTGGCGGTATGTGGCTACCGCTCCAAGGGCCGCCTGATCAACTGTACTATCGAGGACGTCGTGAAAATTGGCGTCTTTGCCACGGAGGGCGGCTACGTGGAGCTGACGGGCTGTACGGTGAGTGCCCTCCATAAACTACCCGCCCTACGAGTGCAGACGAGGACTTGCTACTCCCAGTTCCGAGAAATATAGGGCGAATTGTCTCCCGCGAGATGAATCCCAAACTGTCATCTCCGGAGCGCTCAGGCGTAGTCGCTCCTGTGCAGGGCGGGCATCGTCATGTAACCTTGCCCCTCGTGCTCCTCAGGGTCGTATTTATTTTGCATCTTAAAAGTTATTCACCCGTTGATCCGCGCAGGTGAAGCACTGCAACGAGCTGTACGGGGTGTACGTGAAGGGGCGGGACAGCCTGGCCACCCTAGAGCGCACGACGGTGCAGTGCTGCCAGGAGATCGGCGTGTTTGTCTCCGAGGGCGGCAGCGGCGTGCTGACGGACTGCGAGGTGGGGGAGATCGCGATGTACCACGGCGTATACACAAAGGGGCGAGGCAGCAGCACGCATGTCAAGGACTGCTGCGTGCACGACTGCCAGACGTCGTGCGTGGTCGTGTCCGACTCGGGCAAATGCGAGCTTAGCAACTGCGACGTCTACTCCTCCAAGCGACTGCACGGCGTGGAGGTGACCGGCGACGCGAGCCGCGTGGTGGCCGAGAAGTGTCGAGTTTACGACTGCTACCAGGCGAGCTTCGTGGCGGCGCAGGGCGCCTCGCTCACGATGGAGCAGTGCGAGGTGCGTGGCTGTCCTGGCGCAGTGTGGTCGCGACGGAGTGGTAGTAGGCGGGCCCGGCGTGAATAATATCTGAGCCGTCGTCGTATTAAAAATTTGGCCCTGGTAGCCACCCCAAGTGATGCTCGTCATCCTAGTAATAGCTGGTGTTGCCTTTTTGATGATATTTGTTGCTATTTGTTGTATTTTTCAGTTGTTTTCTTCTATGCTTGCTAATATATGATGTTCCGTCTTGGATAGCTTCCTTCTTAGTTGCTCCCCAGCACATTATGCCGTATTTACGAATGGCTGATCGTGCCTTCCTTTCCCGGCGTACATGCAACAAACCACAGATCTCGAAGACCGTGAGGCTGCATGGCATCACCATCAAGGGCTTTCAGACATACGCAAAGATCAACGAAACAAAGGTCAGCCCCCCAGGCGACTCATGCCATGCATGCCACGTGACTGCCCCGCGCCGCGTGCATTTGCTCACTGTGCTGGGTTGCGGCTGCCCACAGCTGTACGACTGCGCGCGCAACGGGCTCTTTGTGTACGACGGTGGAGAGGCGCTGATCACCAAGAGCGAGATCTTCAACTCGACGGAGTGCAACGGCTGCCAGGTAAAGGGGGAGGGCAGCAAGCTGGCCATCCACGACTGCAAGGTATACAACAACACGTTGTCGGCCGTTTACTGCATGGCCGGCGGGACGCTGGAGATGATGGAGTGCCAGGTGAGGCATCGAGTCCACCCGCTGACATGTCGCTAGCACTCCCACGGCAGCTGTCTGCTACTCGTGCCCTTCCACTGCAGCGCCATCTCTTGCATGTGGGCGGAAGTCAGCTACTCGGACCCGGCTCCCCGGGAATTCATGACTGGAAGAGCTGCTTTGCCCTTTCTCTATGTGCCCTGCTCTCTTTGTGCTTCAGCGGTGTCACCCGGTGCCTAAAGCTCTTGCTGAGGCAACGAGTCTGGCATCATCCTGGCGCAGGTATCCGGCAGTCAGAAGTTTCACGGGGTGGAGGTCCAGGGCAGTGGCTCCAAGGCGCAGGTGCGCCGCTATGGCCTCCTCCCCCCCTCTTCCCTGTCCTCCACACACTTATGCCTCTGCCAGCGCCCTCCTCCCTCCACAACCCTCACATGCTCTCTCATCCCCGACATCTGCCTGCTCCACAGGTGGCAAAGAGCCGGATATACAACCACAAGCAGAACGCCATCTTTGCCAACGAGGGCGCGGTGGTGGACGTCGACGATTGCATGATCTACGGCTCCAAGAAGCTCAGCGGGGCGTCCTCGAAGGGCGAGGGGTCCATAATCACCATCGCAAACTCGAAGCTGTTTGGCTGCCAGCAGGCAGCCATCCTGGCGAGTCGGAGCGGTGTCGTCAAGGCCAGTCACTGCACGTGTTACGGGTGCAAGGTGCCCGCCCCCCCCCCCCCCCCCCCCACACACACACACACCACCCCCCTCGTCCCTTCTGGGCATGCGCTTGGGGTTTCATGTGTGTGTGTGTGGTGCCATGCACTCATCCTGGATCTCATTGCCCTTCTGCGAAATCCAGTGTTGCTCCTTGCCCAGTGTTACAGCAATACACAGCCAAACAGCGCATATGATTGGCATCTACTTGCCCGCATACGGACCCTCCCTCCCCACTCTCAGTATCAAAGTTCCAGACATGGGGACTCTAATCAGTACACAGCAGGCACTCATGGTTGGATGGATTGCCCCCCCCCCCCCCCCCCCCCTTCTCTTCTCTTCCTAGGGCCCTGGCGCATGGGCGCTAACGGATGGCAAGGTGGACCTAGCTGCCTGCAGTGTGTACAATAACATGGAGCCGCTGGGCAGCGACGAGGGCGGGGTGATCACCCAAGACGGGGCCTGCAAGATCAGCGGCGCATGACAGCGTTTTTCCCACCGTGAGTGTGTATCCGCATTTATTTAAAAACAAAAGGGCTGCATATGTACCCTTATTCTTCACATCCTGGCGGCTTCCGCCCTCGCCACCATCCTGGCCCGTGTCAACCATGCCTGCCTTTCACATACCCTTCCCCGCGCGCACTACTCTCCGCCTCGTGTAGTGGCTATTGTGCCTCGTGTTGCACTCCAACCTTTGAGTGGACTCTCTGGTTGCGGTAGTCATGCGGTGGTCATACCAAAGGACCGGCGCCTCCATTTTGAAGATGATGATATGCATGTAGATAGTAGTGCACGATCCCAATATCGCAAAGTGGGAAGTCTTGTGAAGTTCCATCTGAGGCTGTTGGCATCCATGTCGGTGACGACTCAGGCATGGCATGGTGACTCTCCAAGCAACTTGTAGATCTGCTCACCGCTGCAGGGGCCTGTCCCCCCCGTCGTGCTGCAAGTGGACAGGCACACCACTGTACACGCGCTTACAGAAGCTCTGGCTGTGATCATCGCACTTTGTCACTGCCTTATCAGTGCACCGAGCCGCAAACCTGTCCTCGCACACCTCCCGTTCGCTCCGGCGTTCCTCAGAAATGGTCTCGGCACCACCCCGCCCGGGTAGCAACCCCAATAGCCGCCGCCTCAGCTGCTGTAGCGGGCCAGGCTTGCAGTGGCGGACAGCCGCCACCACGCAGCTGCTCCGGGCTCCGCGTATGCACTCCGCCGCCACCTTGCCCTCGCAGACTCGGCCCGCTTCGACCCGCTGCGCCTCACTTTCGAAGCCCAGCTGGCTGTTGCCGCTGCTGCCGGCGGCCTCCCCCGGCAGCGGCATGCGCAGCCCTGGCAGAGGCGGTTCGTAGACTCGCATGCCCAGCTCCGTTGGCGGCTCGCCCAGCCCCATCGCCGCCGGTGCCCACTTTCCACTCAGAAAAGAAAGGGTACTGGTAGCCGTCTTTCCGGCGAGAGACGCGGAACGGGGACGAGGTGCTCTCCCACCAAACGTGGTGCTGGTGCGGTCGTCACGCTTGTTGTCCGGCCATTCGTGCCCCAACTTGATCACTCTGGTTGCAGTTGAAACGTGGCCAACAAGGCGGTGCCGTCCATGTTGGTGTTGTCGACGGTCATCCTCAGCACGGCGGCATGTGAGATTTCGAGGACTTGCATCCATCCATCAGTAGCGACTCCAGCATCATCGGCGAGCGCAGTACCTGTACCTGTACCAGATTGAGTCGCAGCGACAGCGCGACATTTCACACTACTGTACCTGCCAGCAGTCCCTAGTAGTATTAATCCCGCGGAAAAAAAAGTACTAATCCCGGAAATGTGTTTGCTGTCGTAACATGGGATACAGAGCAGGTTTTTTACAATGTGCAATACATTCTCTTGGATGCGGAATAATAAGCAATAAATCCGGTAGTTATCCTTTATCCTTACGCCATTTTAGCTGGAATATCAATATTTGTGTAGGACTTCTCGCCATTTCAGGTTGATTCAGGGTCGATTATGGTTTTAACAGCACCCAAATGACCGCCCGACACCCGCTATCCATATATGATCATTGCGCCCGCCCGCCCGCCCAGCAGGTTCGATTGCCGGGACGGATGATTCCCCGAGTTCCCGCACTCACGGGCCGAGTGACGAGCCGCTGTAGCTCCTGAGACAACTGCGCTGCCATCCGAGCTAGTGGGCCAGCACTGGGCGCTGGCGAGCAGTTGCGATTGCCACCAGGCCGGACCCTGTGGCCGCGCCTCCTCGTTGCGCCGCCGCGGTGCCGCCCATCCTGCCTTGCCCACTCTCGCACGCTGCGGGCGACGGACTGTCCCGACGAAGCGCAGCGAGCAGCCCCCCCTCCCTCGTCTTTCTGTATTCGACAGCAAGAACCGGAGCAATACTGTATTCGACACATAGCAGCACAGCACCCGCTGCCGTGCTGGCTATTGCTTCGGCCTAGGTGGACGACAGGCGCTGAAAGGCGCGGGGGTAGTCCCTGCGGCACGGCGTCATGGGGAACCAGCTGGCGCAGCCGCAGAAGCTGCACTCCGATCACCTCACCGACTTTCCCAACGTTGTCCTCAAAGACATTCTAGGTGTGCGCCTCCCCGCTGTTTCCGCTGCCCACAAAGTCTCTGGTCTGTGGATTTGCACGGGGCAGCTGGCGGTGCAAACACGGCACTCAGTGGCTGTGTTGCGCTTTTCAACGCACTCTCTCAGGCGGCGGCCGGTTCCTGAAGACGGCTCTCTGCGTGCACGATGACGGAGGCCTGGTGGTGGTTAAGATGTACCACAAGCGCGACGATTCGCCGGACCTGGCGTCGTATGAGCAGCAGCTGGCTGTTATCAGGTAGGAGGGCCCTTCCGTGCCAGCTTGACCCCGCCGCATGCCATCCTCCCAGGCATCGCATTCCCTCTCACGTGGCCACCTCGTGGTGAGTGATGCATGCTGCGCTGGGCCATGCACAGGGAGCGCCTGAGCCAGCAGAGCAGCCCAGCAGCGGCGCACGTGCTGCCCTTCCAGCGCTTCCAACAGACAGACCGAGCCGTGTACCTCATGCGGCAGCACATCTTCTCCAACCTGCACGACCGCCTCTCGGCGCGCCCCTTCCTTAGCGACATGGAGAAGGCATGACACCCCTCGCACCCCCCCCTTCCCCCCCCCCCCCCCCCCGCAATCACCCACCACCCAACACTCACACCCCCTCCACCCTGCCTGCCTCCGAGAACGCCAGCACGCATTTCCCCGCTCACTGTGTGCATTGCTCATGCCGGCGCAGCGCTGGCTCGTGTTCCAGCTGCTGCACGCTGTGGCGCATAGCCACTCCCAGGGGATCCGCCACGGCGACATCAAGTGCGAGAACTGCCTGGTCACCTCCTGGAACTGGCTTTACCTCACGGACTTTGCCTCCTACAAGCCCACCATGCTGCCTGCAGACAACCCGGTGCGCCCATATAGCTGCCATTTCCAATCACACATCAACCAGGCGCATTATCGCACTGCTCAAGCGGCAGGCCCAACTGCCGCATGTTGCCGGCCGCCATTGCTGAATGCAACGCCTGCCCCGGCACCGAGTCGGCAGGAAGTAGAGGGAGAGAGAGTGTTGGCAGCGCATGGGGGCACTTAAAGATGCAAGCAGTGGAACATGCCATGGGGAAGTGCGCTGCTTGATGATGCGGCCATGTGTGCGCGCCGCCGCAGGCGAACTTTTCCTTCTTCTTCGACACCGGCAGCCGGCGACGCTGCTATGTCGCCCCGGAGCGCTTCTACGAGGCCGGATCCGGCGAGGGCAGCGCGCCCGCACTGACAGAGAGCATGGTGAGCATGTCATCACGTGCCATCACGGGGCTTTGAAGGGGGCAGGGGCAAATACATCGGCAGGGGCGAATACGATGACAATGAATAGCCAGGCAGGGCAGTGCGTTGGCAGCCTTGGATTGTCAAGGATAGTTAGCTCCAGCTGCAGCTACAGCCCAGTCCGCGTTATTGCTTTGGGAAACACGTGCGGTGCGCTAAATGCTTATTGCGCCTTCCTACTAGGCCACTGCCGGCAGCATCGCCCCGGTGGTAATGAGACCGCTGGCCATGCCGCGTCTGATGGCGCTGATGATCTCCCTACGCCACTCACTCCCGCGATGGATGCCTCTCTCCCCCCCCCCCAGGACATCTTCTCTCTCGGCTGCTGCATCGCCGAGGTGTTCATGGAGGGGCGCGCGCTGTTTGACCTGTCGCAGCTGCTGGCGTACCGCGCGGGGGACTTCAGCCCTGCGGCCGTCCTCACGGACCTGGACGCCGACGTCCAGGAGATGGTGATGCACATGATTCAGCGCAGCCCCAGTGCGACCCCCCTCCCCCCCCAACCGCCCGCCATCCCACCCCGTTGTCCTTCCTATGAGCGCACACATCGTTCCCGGAAGGGACGCTCACACAGCGCGCTCAGTGAGTAGTCAAAAGGGCACCTCTCTTTGCAAGCATTGCCGTACGCACAAAGATTGTGCTGCGCCTATTGCGGCATGCGGTGAGACTGTGGCCGAGGCTGCACTGACATTGCTGCACCTTGAAGTAGATGCGCGTCGCATATCGCCCCTGTTTGGTGAGAGAGACACAACCCCCCCCCCCCCCCACCTACCCACCCAGCCGAAGTTCCGCCTGACATGGTTTGATTCGCGGCGGCGCAGGTGAGCGGCTGTCCGCCGGGGCGTACCTGGCCACCTGGGGGCCGCGCATCTTCCCCGCCTACTTCCAGGACCCGCTGCACTCGTTCTTCTACTCGCTGCTGCCCCTCGACAGCGATGGCCGCGTGCGCTCCCTCGCCGCTGCCTTCCCGGGTCTCCGCTCCTCCATGCTGGCCATCAGCGCTGCGCAGGCCAGGCACCGCGAGCAGCAGCGGGAGCAGCTTCTGCAGGGGGACCTGCGGCAGGCCGGCGGCGAGGACGGGCCGCCTCCCACTGCTGTGGCGGAGGGTGGCGCTGCGGCAGCAGAGGCGGAGGCCCCGGGCGACTGGCGAGATGCCGGGCAGGACCTGCTGGCGCGAGTGGGCGCGCTCCTCACGGACGCGGAGGTGCTGGGTGGACGGCTCAAGGCGGAGTGCCTGCTGGATGACGGCGGAGATCAAGATGGTGCCGACGGCGCAGCGTTGGCTACTGGCGACGACATTGACACCTTCCGCGGCGAGGAGGACACAGAGCTGGCAGAGGTGACGTCGGAGGCAGAGGCGAGTGGAAAGCCCACGGGTCAGTCCAGCGTGCCGGCATCGCCATCCAGGGACGTGGGCGAGGTGGCGACCGACGACCACTTTGAGCATCAGTACCGCGAGGCGGGCGGCGAGTTTCGGGGGGTGCCGGTCGGGAGCGGCGGCGGTGCGCTGTTCCTACCGGCTGGCGCACTGGCAAGCAAGGAGGATACACAGCTGCCCGCGGAGGGTGGCTGGGAGTGGGTAAGGCCGCTCATCTCCCCCTTCCCCCCCTCCGCCCTCCAAGGACTCACATGGCATCAGTCCCATGCCTTTGGTGCCCCCCCAACCTCCATCTCTACCCTTCTCACCTCTCGCCACCGCTGCTTCAAACTCCCTCTCTTCCATATTGTCTTATTCTTCCTGCTAACACACGTGGCTGCCCTGGTACCCGTGCCGCCATGCCGGGTAAAGCTGGCCCACCCATAGACGCAGCCGTGACGATAAGAGCAGCCGCGTTTGTTCTCATGATCGGAGAACTGTTCTTCATAACGTGCAGATACATGCACGATGCGTCCTTGTCGGATGTCTCTACGTTAGCGCTCTGATGGCCATGCTTTATAATGCTTACAGTCACTGCCCGTCGCGTCAGTGTGGCACCCGCAGCGGTGTTGACTGTCGAGATTGATTGTAGTCTATGCCATGGCGTGTTGCCTGAGCTGAGGCTAATATCGGTGTGGCACCGGCCTAGGTGGGCGAGTGGGAGGTTGTTCTTGGCCCCGCCTGCGATGAGGAAGGTTGGATGTACCGCGCGGGCGGCCCGCCGGTGTCAGGGCCGAGCAGCAGCCTGCGCGGCTGGTCGCCCGCCTGCACCGCCGAGTGCCTCTGGCGGCGGCGATGCTGGCAGCGTCGCCGCAAGCGCACCGCCGGTGGATTGGCCGCCCGCCTGGCAGCCCCACACGACGGCATTGCCGCCCCGGCGACGGCCGAGGGGTCTTGCTTCACGGCCTCGTGCGACGGCATGGTGCTGCTCACCGCGGTGCTGTGTACGCTCCTTCGAGGCGCGCGCCTGCCGGAGGCGAAGCTCACCGCCATGGGGCTGCTGTGCCAGGCGGTGCGCCTCTGCGACGACGACACACGGCTGCAGCGCGCTGTGCCGTACCTGCTTGCGCTCGTCACTGACAGTGCGGCCACAGTGCGTGTGGGTGCTGTCGACGCGCTCGCCGCCATCCTCAGCTCGATCGAGTTCCTGCCGCCCAGGTAGGTTGAGCCACCAAACCATCCTCTTGACCCCCCCCCCCCCCCCCTTAACACCACCTCTACTTTGTGATGTAAGTGCATGCTGGCAGTGAGTCCTTCACAACCACAGTCAACTCATTTGCCTATTTACGGTCCGTTGGTGCTGCTTGTCCCCACTGCCACTGCTGCAGCGACGCCAAGGTGTTCCCGGAGTACATCTTCCCCGGCCTGTCGACGCTCCCCACGGACGTGGAGGAGGTTGTGCGCGTGGCGTACGCCCGCAACCTGCTGCCGCTGGCCGCCGTTGCGCAGCGCTTCCTCACCCGCATGCAGTACATGCAGCACATGACCAACCAGATGAGCGGTAGTCACACCGCTGCCACCCAGCTGGCGGAGGAGACGTCTCAGCTGGTGCGAGCCTGTTGCCGGCCATGCACCCAGGCGTGTGTGGGCATTGCACTCCTAGCGAACAGCTCCCCCCCCCCCCCCCCCCCCCCCACAACCAGCCATCACCTCATTTTATCTTTCCTCCCACACAGCCGATGATGTGCATGCGTGCAACTTTGAACTTCAAAGCATGCCAACAATGTTACAATCACTTTCCTGGATGTCCGATATGCGCCGTCCCGTGAGATCAGGTGACCTACGACGGCGAGATGGCTGCAGTGCGGGAGGCGGTGGAGCGTGTGGTGGTGGAGCTTGTCACGGGGCCACGGAGCTCCCCCGCCACCCGCCGCGCTCTCATGCAGCACTGCTCTGGTGACGCTCCCCCCCCCCCCCCCCCCCCCCCCGCCTAGGTGTAATCCCCCGGCTCTCACTGGAGTATGCACACCCAATGGCAGTGTTGATGCCTGACCCGCCCTCACTGCGCGCGGCAGGCCTGGCGGCGTTCTTCGGCAGGCGCACCGCCAACGACTTTCTGCTACCTCTGCTCATCACATTTCTGAACGACCGCGAGTGGCGCGTGCGGGGGGCGTTCTTCAAGCACATCGCCAGCATGGGGCCGCACTCCGGCAAGAACTCACTGGACACCTTTCTGCTTCCTTGCCTGGAGCAGGTGCGCAACTGGGCGTCCTGCCCCCGGACATAACCTCTCGCCACATGCCGCACATGATGAGCCAGATGCTCTGGGCGGCTGGTTGGTGTTGATGCCCCCACCGATGATTGCTGTCACCCTCGATGGGTGGCGCTCTTGCATGCCTGCCAATTCAAGTTGTTTGCTCATGGCGGCAAGCAGCATCGGCCATGTGCCATGGTATTGAGCAGCTTCTGTGCTGCTGTTGCGTCCGCAGGCGCTGCAGGACTCTGAGGAGGCGGTGATCTGGCAGGCGCTGGGCTGCCTTACGCAGGCCATCCGCTGCCAGCAGCTTCGCCGCCGCTCCATCCTTACCGTCGCCTTTAAGGTTGTGCCGCTGCTGGTGTCGCCGGCCGCCTCCGTGCGGGCGGCCGCCTGCTCATTCACCGTGGCGGCAGCGCAGGTTCTCCCCCTCCCGCCCATGTTGATTGTATCCTACTGCTCCGCCCTTTACTCCATCTCGTACTCCTGGTATGGTTGATGGCAGACACTCAGCCGTTAACCTTCATCGCATCAGCCCGCTGATATCTGCTCCCCGCCACAAACAGGTGCTCTCTCCCGCGGACACGTTTGCGCTGCTGCTGCCCAAGGTGGAGGAGCTCATTGGCACCTGCCCGACATGCCTCCACAGCGAGGCGGCGCTTGTGTGCTGCCTACCGCCCGCCGCCGGCCCGCAGCCGCAAACCCTCCCACCCGCTTCCACTCCCTCCTGGCTCCCCGATGCGGCCCTGGGGCCCAGGCAACCTCGCCCGGCAACTTGGCAGGGCCGCACCCGGTGTCGGGGCAGCTGTGGCTGCGCAACACTGGCGCGCCGGGCCGAATGCTCTCTCCAGGTTGGCCTCTGTCGCGCTCTCAACATTTCCCTCACTGCAACACCCGGTCATCCCTCCTTCCTCGACACTGTCTGCACATATCCACACCATGAATCCGGGCTCGCGAGTCCCGTAAACAATCAACTGTTTTTGCAGTATCAAGTCAAACTATATGTGCAGTGTTGTGGTGTGTTGCGATAAATAGAGGGTAGGTACAGGTTCTCCGCCTCCACGAGGGATTCGGGGACAGTAACGCTGTTGAAAATAGCAAACCTGGCCGCGCTCACACTTATGCCGCCGGCATTGTCTGATCCTCGTCTGTGGGACAACTTGTTGCGGGGATGGAATTGGTATTCATGTCCTGTTTTTTCATGGCCCTCCCGGGACACCATTTTAGTCTGGAATAGCATTGCTGTGTGCAGGCATGGTGGTCTATTGAGCCCGTAGTAAAGTATGCTTGCGCAGCGGTGGTACATTCGTCAATTTGGCATGCTGGGACGCCGCTGTTATGGGAACAACGGTTTGACAACGAAGAAGTATGCATTGTCACTAGTCCATTTACTGTGGTTTCCGCCATGCTCTAACTTGCAGACCACCATGTCAACTTGCCCCCTAAACTATATTAGGGAAAACGTTGACAATAAGGGAAAGGGGAGACAATGGCGATATTTCTGGATGCTGGTTGGCTGACGATGCTCCTGGGGATGGATGTGTCGCAAGCAAACGCTGAGTTAATGTCGTTCCCAACGGGCTGTCTTCGCAATCGATGAGGTCCCTGACACATAACATTATATTGGCTTCTGGTACGCTATGGCCGATCCTCACGAGCCTATCATCCCCCCGATGTGACTCACAGGCTGCCCAGTGTATTCCGTCAAGGTAGACCCGCATTACCGCCAGCACGGCAGCCTTCTGGACAGCGTGCGGCACACTGCGGCGGGGCTCGCCAAGCTGCAGGCGGAGGCCACGCGGGACGGACCCGCCCGCTCCTCCCCTGCCACCGGGGTGGACGTCTCCGGCACGGACAGCATCCTGCCGTACGCCATGCGCATCGGCCTGCCCTCAGCGGAACTCTCTGCGTCCCGCCTTGCCACCGGAAAGATGGGCCCAGGTACCTCCACCCTCGCCCTGATCCCCCGGCTCGTCCACCTGCCCTGCCCCCGCCGCCAGCTGCGCCGCGTACTGCCACATATGGCGTCAACCCGGCTCAAAGATTCACCGCTGAAGCTGAGCGCGGCCAATGCCTGTTGGGGCTGCGCAGGTGCGGCGCAGGAGGAGCTGGCGACAAGGTCCAACTTCGGCGCGGCGGCTCCGCAGAGCGATGTGACCACCGCTGTGGCGGCCGCAGGTTGCGCAGGTACTGACTGCGTGCATGCATGAGCCATCACAACCGCCGGATCCCCGCCAATCTTCCGCCACTCTAGCTACCTCGGCGACACACCTGTGCATGAGCCAGTCTCTCATGCGCCTCTACCAGTGATTCGGCTCCCATTCTGCCTGCGCCTGGCATGACGGCGCAGGCATGATGGCGTCACTCTGGTGGCTAGAAAGCCAGATTGCCCAGCGTGCACCTGTACATGGAAGGACGGCATGCGTGGCATGAAAGTACGCCAATTTATAAACCTTTATAGTATAGTGCCTCTGTATGGAGGTCTTGTGCCAATGAAACCCTTATTATGCAAGCTGCGCTTTTGACACCTTTGAAACTCATATCAACGCCCGCGACCCTGTTTATTACACCGCTACAGTCTTTCATACAGTCTTTCCCGAACCATCTGAGTCCGCGTGTGATGGTCAATGCTGCACGTCGGAGCGCTTGGGCACGGTGCGCTCATTTTTCTCGGCATGCATGCATACTGACGGCTCTGTGCCTGCATCGCGGCGCGGCAGGACCTCGGGATGGCACATGGCGCGGGCAGCGCGCTGACGGGGGGGTCCGTCCGCAGGCAGGGCGCCGCCGGCGTGAGCGCGGCGCCGCTGGCCGTCAGCAACTGGAAGCCGCGCGGCGTGCTGGTGGCGCACCTGAGCGAGCACCGGCGGGCGGTCAACCAGCTGGCGGTGGCGCCCAACCAGGCCTTCTTCGTCAGCGCCTCGAGCGACGAAACCGTCAAGGCGAGGCGCCGCACCCTGTTGCAGCCCTGCCGCTCACCAATACATCTACCTGCCACCCTGCATGCGCCTGCGCCCCTGACGCCCAGCTGACCTGAGAGCGCCATCCTCCGCCTTGCCCCCCCCCCCCCCCCCCCCCCCGCCCCGCTCCCTTCTCCCCCCCTCTGCACGCAGGTCTGGGACTGCCGGCGCTTGGAGCGCGACGTGTCATTCCGGAGCCGCCTTACATACGCCAAACAGGCAGGTCCCACGGCCGCATTGCTGGAACTCGGAAGTGACACACAAAGAGAGATTGAGAGAGAGAGAAAGGGGGGGGGGGGGGGGGGAAGAGTGAGGTTTTATGACGCTACAATCAGGGAATGGTCGCGACTGTTGAGCTGTGGAAAGGTAATTGCGGTCGCCCCCCGTGACAAGCTCAAGCCTTTAGTATGCGGTCGAGCCTTTGTTTCCTTTTCGATTATCGCCACAAAACTCGTGCCTCATCGCGCCCAGATACCACCGCCGCTCTTTCCTGTCAGTGCGCGGAAATCCGTGTTGCATTGCTCGGTCGAGCCACGTAGCACCATGGCAACCTGTCCGTATTTCGCCACGCGAGTTGCCGTAGAGGCGCGGCTTGGCTCTTGTGGTCTGGATGCAAGGCCTGAGCTGAAGGCTGTGGATTGCTGCATCCCCGCCGCGCTGACTGTGATCTCGCGGTGCTCCGCAGGGCGGCAAGATCATGAGCGTGGCGTTCTGCGAAGAGGGGCAGAGCGTCGCCAGCGTCTCATCCTCCGGCAGCCTGCACGTGTGGCGAGTCGAGTACAGCTCCCGGGCTCAGGTAGCCGCCTCCCCCCTCCCCCCTCCACCACCTTCACCCTCCAGCGGCGACTCGGCCCTTCCCCCCGGCCCCTCTCACCACCACCCCCATATTTATTAAGCATGGCGGCTTCCTTCCCATCACACCATGCAAGAGAGACAAGTAATTATGCCCGATGTCCCGCCGTTCAAGCAATACCCACAAAGCGATTCCAATGACAGCCATCGCTCACTTTTGCTATGGCCGCGAACAATGTGTTGCAGGACACCCGCGAATCGATACGCATTCCATCTGATCAACAACCCAGTAGGGCGGATTTATATATGTGTTGGTCCATGCCATGTTTTCTGGGCCGTTAAGTTGGGTCAGGCTGGCCCCCTTGTGGTGGACCCCGTAGAGGCTGACCTGGCTTGCTCTGCCGACCTCGCCATCCCCGCCGCCGCCGCGTCGCAGGGCATCCCGGACCGCTACACCGGCATCGCCGCGCAGCGACAGGTGTCCAGCAGCGAGGGCGCGCTGCTGGAGGTGCTGCCCATGGGCAGTCTGTTGTTGTACACCACGCAGCGCGGCGGCGTCCACGCGCTGGTCCGCCCCCTCCCCCTTATCCACTCCTCTTGTCCCCATTTGGATTGCTCCTGATGTCGCCATTCTCTCAGAAAAAAACGACCCCTGGCCTCAGACAAACCCACACGCACTGGACCAGTTTCTTATGTCATTCCAAATGCTCCGAAACCACCTTTCCCCTTGCGTCCCCCTCTCGCCCTTGCCCCAAACTTACACGTTGGTCATGCTATTGCAAACATGCAGCCGCGGCTTCGCAAGCATCTCGCAGCCCCTGCCCCCAACGGTGTTGCCTATTCCGGACAGCAGCGCACTGAACGTCTACGTCCCCTTGCCTACCCATCCTTGCGTGCAGGACCTGCGGTGCAAGAAGGATGTCTGGAGGATACCCATGCGGCCCGAGCTGGTACGTGCGGCGCGCTGCGCCCCGCGGTGCCTCCGTCCGCCCGTCCGCCTCGTGTTGCTCCCAACGCGCCGTCTATGGGACGCATCTCACCGCGCCGGGACCGTCCGGGCTCTGCTTGTTACATATCTCACCATTTTATTGCCTTCGCCGCCCCCAAACAAGTGATAACTTGTTATTCTGCAACGTCGATCATTCCCCCTTTCTTTGATCCTTATCCCGGTACTTGCGGTTTGGTTTTGCTATATGTTGTTGTTTTTGCCTCCCTCGCAAAGGATGGAAACCTATGTATATGTCTGTATATCTGGTACATTCCTTGTCCGCTCGGTTGAGCGGTCGTCTCCTATGCGAAAGGTCCCGAGATCGATTCCTGGTCAATGTATTTCGGCAATATTAGCCCGGCGTGTCCTGGGTTTACCCGGTTGATGTATTAGCCCTTCGGGGTGCGAATGAGGCAATGAATGGTCTAAGGCCTATGCCAGTCCTACGACTGCAGTTGGCGCAAGAGGTAAGCGCAGCTTCGGCCGATGTCCCGGGGCGAACTTTACTTTACTTTATCTATATATCTGGAAATATATCAGACGCCGTGAAATTCACCGCGGAGGCAGTACAGCATCTCTGTGTTGATGGTGCGGAACCCTTCATTCTTTTTGAGACCTGCAAACCCGCTTCAATGGTCAGCATGTGTGATTTGGCCCTTTGATGGTAGCAATCATGCAGATGCGCGAACCCCAACGCGTGTCATGATGCTGATTTAGAGGGTCTGAGGCTCGCTGCAGAATATCTGAAGCTCTGAACACCTTAAATCCTAAACCCTGAAGTCCGTCGGCCGCATCGCCGGATGTGATTATTGCCACGCAGGGGCTGCTGGAGCGGATGGTGGCGGACCAGGCGCGGGAGGGGTGGCTCCTGACGGGCAGCAGCCGCGGGCAGCTGGACGTGTGGGACGTGCGCTTTCGGCTGCGCGTGCTGTCGTGGCACCACCCGCTGCGGCAGCCGGTCGAGGCGCTCGCGGTGGCCGCTGCACCGCGCAGCGCGCTTGGCCTCGCGCGTATCGCCGCCTCAAGCGCGCCGCTGGTGTACGTGGCGGCCGGCGGGGACGAGCTGGGCCTGTGGGACCTGGAGCACGGCCGCTGCCACCAGGTTCGCCGCCCCCTGCCGGCTCTTCATATCCGGATTAGTCGGCGCTGATATCCCGCGCGGCGCCGCGATTATTTCGGCGACTGACGACAGCTAAATTCCTACTTAATAGAATAAAAGAATTATTAGCGACTGTGTATCTCATTATTATAATCATTTCCACATATTACACTGCAGTCCACAAAATATATTGTCATTTACACCTATCATAAGTCCGTCCCCTAAATCAATTCCACCTACTATATATTGCAGTCCACAAAATGTCGCCATTTACACCTTCCATACTTCAGTACACAAAATCAATTCCAGCTAGGTTTGTACAGTAGCCCACAAAGTATCGTCATTTACACCTGCCATAGTTCAGTACACAAAATCAATTCCAGCTAGTTTTGTACTGCATTCCACAAAATATCGTGATTTTCACCTGCCTTACTTCAGTACACAAAATCAATTCCAGCTGTGTTTGTACTGCAGTCCACAAATATCGTCATTAACACCTGCCATACTTCAGTACACAAAATCAATTCCAGCTAGTATAACACTGCATTCCACAAAGTATCGTCATTTACACCTGCCATACTTCAGTACATCACAGCAAAATCAATTCCAGGATAGTACTCTACTGCAGTCCACAAATTATCGGCATTTACACCTGCCATACTTCAGTATATCACAGCAAAATCAATTCCAGCTAGTATTCTACTGCAGTCCACAAAATATCGTCTTTTACACCTGCCATACGTCAGTATAAAAAATCAATTCCTGCTAGTATTACACTGCAGTCCACAAAGTATCGTCATTTACCTCTAGCATACTTAAGTACATCACAGGAAAATCAATTCCAGCTGTGTTTGTACTGCATTCCACAAAATATCGTCATTAACACCTGCCATGCTTCAGTACACAAAATAATTCCAGCTAGGTTTGTACTGCATTCCACAAAACATCGTCATTAACACCTGCCATACTTCAGAACACAAAACCAATTCCAGCTAGGTTTGTACTGCATTCCACAAAATATCGTCATTTACACCTGTCATACTTTCAGTACACAAAATTAATTCCAGGCTAGGTTTGTACAGCAGTCTACAAAATATCGACATTCACACCTAGCATAAGTACACAAAATCAATTCCAGCTAGCATAATACTGCAGTCCACAAAATATCGTCAATTACACCTAGCATACTTCAGAACATCACAGCAACATCAATTCCAGCTAGTATTACACTGCTGTCCACAAAGTATCGTCATTTACACCTGCCATACTTAAGCACAAAAAATCAATTCCAGCTGTGTTTGTACTGCATTCCACAAAATATCGTCATTAACACCTGCCATACTTCAGTACACAAAATCAATTCCAGCTCGGTTTGTACTGCATTCCACAAAATATCGTCATTTACACCTGCCATACTTCAGTACACAAGCTGAATTGTGGCTAGTACTATACAGCATTCCACAAAATATCTTTAGTTCACACATTAAATTCCAGCTATATTTACACTGCAGCTCTGCCATCTACATCCGTCATACTTCAGTCCACCTATTCATTTTTAGGAGTCAGACGAGTTGTTTAGGGTTGTGTATACTTAGAGGTTTGCCTTTCAGCTTTATCTTCGGCAAGTGGTGCTGCGATTTAATCTCCAAAGTGTTTACTGCATGATCATGCAGTCAACATCAATAATTGTGTGTCTTTTAAAAGCAACAGCTCAAGAATTCAGTTTATTGTAATACTAGTTATCGCTTGATACCATTATATGTACACATAGACAGGAGTGATACTTCAGCAACAGTGTATCCATCACTGTACTACCCATGTTAGTCACTAGCGAAGATGGTGCTACGGCAACAGCTGAACATGCCCGCATGGTATTGCGACCCTCTTTTTGCAAATATTGAATCCCTCCTTCTATTTGATATCATGGTCATCCTGAATATGGGTGAAATGGGTATGAAACAAGCAAATCAAAGCTGAATTGCAACATATGAACAATAATTACTAAAACATGCAACAATAGTAGACCCTGCACAAAAAGTGAGCCCTCGAAAACTGAACCTGCTGCCAGACTAAAGACCCTAAAGTTAGCCTCCAGGGGGGGGGGGAGCAGGTTGCGGCAATCTTGCCCCCAGCCCAGCTAGCAGCCCCTGCAGGCGTGTGCTTTCCATCATCTCAACAAATTTGCGCCTGGGCGAATCGCGCAGGTGCTGCGGGTGGTTGGCGTCGGAGAGCCCGAGTCCGCCAGCGCCGCGGTACCGGTGGCCCTCGGCGACGTGCACGCAGGTGCGCTGCTCCCGCCGCCCCTAATCAATAAAATGAGGGATCACACCACCATCGGCGCGCTATGTGTGCGTGTTGAGGAACACTGCTCGTCAGTTTGAATTAGAGGTATAGTGACATCTGCACCAGCGCCGCTGACTCCTAATGAATTGTGCTCTGACAGCCTCCGAGCCCAACTCGCCAGAGATGGCGTCCGGGCTATCAGGCCGCCTGCGCACTGAGGAGCTCGCAGTGCCGCCGCCGCGCGCTACCGGGTAAGCCTCTCCCCCCCCCCCCCCCCCCCCACCACCCCCCACCCCATCCTACATTCCACTTTCTCCTCGAGCCGCAACGCGGATGCCCATGTGCCTGCTGCCGATGATGTCTCGCCGCTGTCCCCATGCGCGCCTGAATAGACAATACCCAATATCCCCTGAGTACTGGGGCAAACACAGTCCCTTGGTGCTCAGAAAGATCCATATGCATGCGATTTGCCCATCTTAGAGGACTTGAAGCCCGCCATGAGGCACGGTACCGTCAGATGGGCGCTGTTGATAAGCAGACCACAGGTCATTGTGGCATGCCAACAGCTCAAATGAGGGATGATTGCTGACCTGCTTACGGCCTCCTTCCCCGTGCGCGCCCAATGCAGGTGCCGCGCGGTGCTCCCCAGCAGCAGCGGCCCCGTGCTCACCGGCGGCAGCGACCGGCACCTGCGCTACTGGGACGCCAAGTTCCCGGAGCAGTCGTATATCGTCTCTGGGCCGCCGGCCTCCCAGGCCCCCATTGCCAACGTGCGGGGCCTCGCCTCCACCATCATGCCCCCTCCCACCCTGTTTCACTCTCTTTAAGTTTCTCGCGCATGCAGGTCGGGTACGTGTACATGCACGTTCTGCCCCTAAATGTGCCTAGGCGTGCCAACTTTAAGTGGTTGTCGCGCTGTCTCTTCAAATGGTCACCAACTGACCGCGCACACCCCGTCCTCTTCGCTGCGGAACAGCAGGAGGCGCCGTCTGCGGACATGGTGCCGCGCCGCTACATCCGCCGGGCCTTTGACGATGTGGATGCGGTGGTGGAGGTGCGGACGCGCCCTGACGTCGCCCTTTGTTGGGTCTCAGTAGCGTGTCACTCGCTGCACTGGGCAGCCGCTGCTTTGGAGGGCAAAGCGATATGAAGAGCGCAGTTAACCCCGCTTAGGGTTCGCTAAATAACCAGTGTATTAGGATCCAGGTTCGTCAATTAGAAGTATAAATATAAGTAGGAAATGATAGTGCCTTTTCTTGAACGAAAGAAACCTGACAGAACTATTTTAGTGGTATTGCAAATCGATTTTGGAAAGCACTAAGGACATTGTTTACGACTGTGTATTGCCCACTTATTCTGGAAGCTTCCATACTCGCACATTGTTTGAAAATAGATAGCAATACAGGAGAATGGACCGTTGCACAACGATAAGATTACGAAAACAATTGCTACGCGTTGTTAGTAGTCAAGTAGTTTAGTTATGATGACGGGTGATATCCTCATGTCGTTCCTGGTACTGGTTCCGGATTATTTGAAATTTTCGGTCGTGTATCTAATTGAGATCGAATGTTGTAGACCATATTACAAATACGTGAGTAAAATACATACACCTGCCCACAAAATTCTTCCCCGCCTTGTCAAGCATCAATTGTAGATTTGCCCATTATCCGCCCTCGCCTTCGTTTCCGGCCGCGCCCTTCCGTGTGCCATACGTGAACATGACATCATTCGTGGAGGGCACTCCTAAGTGGCGTTTGTTGTGCTCTCGTTGTAAAAGCCATACTTGTGTGTGTCACTGTTCAGGGCTGGTCATGAATTTGATAACCCAATGTGACCAGGGCACGAATGTTTCTATTGCACGTATATGCGTTCTACGTGTACTATGGCTGCACGCCAAAAGTTAGCTCTACCATCGTGGAACACATTCACAAAGGCGCGCTCTCCCTGCCGCCGGCATGCAAGCAAATGAGCACTTCCCGCAAAACGGCCAATACTTCAATAAATAAGGCTTGCTCCAAAACCAGCCCACCTACAGCTGCTGTCCGCATTCAATGCGCCGTGGGTAGAGCCGGGCATCAGTCCGTACTGCGCAGGGGTGCAGCCCCCGAGTCAGAATAATGGTCTACAGCAGAATAATGGTCTACAGGTAACAGCAGCAGAACATAATTTGAAAACGCTAGAAAGGGTGGCAAAACACGGCCATGGCAGGCACCGCCATTTAAAGTTGTCCTCAACCGCGCTAGTATGTTATGACTGTGCTCGACCCCCTTGCGGAGGAAAGAAAACCTACTGAATATTGGAATGTATCAGCACAAGCCATAAAGATCTCCCGGATCTCTCAGCCTGACGCTGCAGAATAGTCCATGTATCGTTGTTCGGAGCCGCGAACCCCGATTATGAAATGGTAGGGTACGAGGCCAGGAGAGGGGGAGGAGACTACGCTGACATGGTGAGCGCTCTTGTGTGCGTGTGGACGGTGGCTCCGCGCCCGCAGGTGCCCGTGTGCAGCGCTCCGTCGGACAGCCAGTCCTCCGCGCCGCAAGACAACCAGATGGCGCACGGCCCGCTCAACCCGTACCAGCAGCAGAGGAACGCCTGCCACCAGGACAGCATCCTGCACATGGCGTACGCAGAGGTGGGCGCTCGCTCTTTATCACCATAGTGGATGTCATCTGCCCTGCGTCTGACCCCCTGTTGCCCGTTGCATGCCACTCGCCCTCGTGCTTGTTTGGTGTGTTCTCTTTCTGACGCGGCGCTCCTGTTGTGGCGCAGGTCAATGACCGGCTGTTGCTTTCGTGCAGCCGAGACGGCACCATCAAGGCATGGAAGTAGACGTCGGTGGTGTATATGCTTTGGGTTGTAAACGCAAATGCTTTTCTGCATTCACTTCACGGCGCGATCTCGAATTGCAATATTCATGAATGTGGGATGCCTTGGTGGTTGAGCTTTCCATGGACCATTGCTTGCTGCGAATTACTTCAGGTATCGCCCCATTATGCGCACTTGAACTACGATAGTGCTTCCAAGGTGCGCATGGGTTGAATGGGAAGTGCCGCCATTCTGCACTGGCTTCTCCCGCCGGGGGCCGGCGCGGCGGAGCCTGCGCTCACCAGTTTTGCAATTCATCCGCGACGACAATGAGTAGAATCGGGCTTGAACAAAATGAATGGGTGGTGGGCGGAAAGTTTGGCTATTCCATGGCGGTCAGAATCGGGTTATCGAGAAAGCCGCAATTTTGCATCGAGCTGCGCCGCCACCCCGCTATATGTAGGATAAGCCAGGATTGGATCAGGATTATATGTTGGCCGACTTGCTTTAGTTAGCGATGACCGTGTATACCCTGTGTCGTTCCGGCAGTACTACAGGTTCCGTTATAATAGGGACACTTCAGTATCATTTATGGATCCAGGGTTTTAAATGTTTTTGCAGACACGAATACGACATTATGACAAGGGCGTTGTTAAACCGCGCGCAGTCGCGCGCAAAGGCTTTGAATAGTACCTCGGTACGCCGGTGTTATCCCGCTCGCCTACTGCTAGGGTCCAGCGCTGTGACCTAACCCAGTCCGGCCCACCGAAGCTGTACCGAACCAGTGCTGGAAGATTCAAATTCAAAAGACGCTCACCCCCACCACGGCAGCACTTGGTCACGCAACACCCGGCATACACTGAGACCCGATACACATCGTCGCGACACTTAACTGTAAAAATGAACGGTTCGGACTCGCGGCGCCTCGCACCCGGGGGGGGGGGGGGGGGGGGGGGGGCAGGCTTTCTCCGGTGGCACCCGCCGCCCCCGGCCCACCACTTCAAGGTATGAACCCTCGGTGTCCCCCATGCTCCCCACCCCCGCGACTCCCCCCCCCCATTGAGACTGTGCTGAATCGCCCATTCCGCCGGGGCTTGGGAAGTCCACGCACGGGCGACGTATCGGTCGTTCAGCGCGGGAGATGTCGAGGCGGATGCGACATGTCTTTTGGGGGGGAAGCAATTCGTGCCGCTACACCGTGCCCCCCCTCCCGAGAGGGTCCCCTCCCAAGAGGGTCCTGATAATATAGTTATAAAATGGATCGCAACGCCGCCATGTCTCTTGCATACCGAGATGACACAAGCGAGGACGACATGAAGATGGAGATGGACCATCGATCTCCCCGCCGTCGAGGCGGTCGCCTTTGCCACTCAGGATTAGGCGGTCCTACTGTGACCGGTGGGAAGCGCACCCGATACGTAAAGAGCGTTTTCGAAACTGCTGGCTCCAAGTTGCACGACGCGCACATGCGCGGGGAGATAGTGTTCGTGTGCGTTCTATTCGACCCAATCGGTCAACGCACGGAGAGCCTTGTGTCTAGTGGAGTGGAGGGGGTATAGGGCGGTGTCGACCCCGAGGATTGGATCCCTGTGATGTACGAGCACAACCAACGGTTGGAAATGTTGCGGAAGTACACAGGCGATACGCCGGCCCATGAGCTCGAGCCCCTGGACTTCGACGATATACCTAGCGCCCGGGACGTACAAGTACATGTTACAACGGAATTATTGACGCTTGCTCTTCCGGACGACGACGAGTTTAGGTAAGAAACTTCGGTGGAGGAGTTTCGCTCAATGAGGTGCGTATAAACACGAACCCCCCCCCCCCCCCCTCACCCTCGCGACGCGATACGTTTATATCCCGGGTACCTCACGCAGGTGTCCGGCTAGCGGTGTGTCGTACGCCTCGTGGCCGCCGGATCTCGCCCTTGTGTTGCCCACGTCCGAGACGCCACGTGCGGACTTGAAGAGGATGTTTGAGTGGGCGCTGCGCGACCCAATGAAGGTAGACCCGCGCCTCACGGTGCACCGCCTCGCCACGACAAAGATATGTCGCGGTGCGATCGCAATTAGGCAAGAGAAGCGGACTTCTTCCGGATATGGCCAACCGCCTCGTGCAAGGCATCGTCCGCGATGGTACGTCGCCAATTCGTCCGTAGTCCCTCTGTGTCGTGCCCCATGTGTATCAGGCTCCCTTTGTTTCGGGCACCCTCTCTATCGGGTATCCTCTGGGGAGGGGACCCTCGTTTGGAGAGAAGGACACGGTGTCGCGGCACGATCGGCTATTTTTTGACGCTGATTATTCGACGGAAGGTTATTTGACGCCGTTCGGCATTTGCGGCTTTGCAGGGAAGCAACCCCCAGTCAGGCAGCCTGACGCGCCTACCGGCATCACGCAACCGCCGTCTATTGATGTGGAGTCTCATGTGGCGGCGTCATGGGAGGGGGAGCATGTGCTCTTAAGGCACATTCTCGTTGCGGGCAAAATTCGCCACGACGCCCCGCGAATGCGAAGTTGCAATTGCCGTTGTAGCGGGTGCTTAGAGGATGTGGTTTTGGGACGGGTGCAAGCGCAGATATACATCGATTTTCGAATGACAGCTTGTCCAAGCAGGGCCGATTGTTCGACGAGCCTTTGCGGGGACAGCTCGCAACGGAGGTGCAGACGAATATGGAGAGGCCGAGGAGGAGCGCCGCGCCGCTGCGGAAGCTTTGCGCCCCGCGTTCCAACAACTCCGGTATGGCTATGTGTTGTCGCGCAATACCACAACATGCGTTGTTGCCTTACACCCCCATTCGATGGACGCCATTGTCCATTTCATATCAACCATGGTGTCGAGGGTCTTCATTACCAACAGCGATTCAGGTGTGGAGTTGCTGTCCGTACGTGCATTTCTAAATTACATTGTGCATAGCTTAAGGTGACCCGGCGCCGCATCTGCCTACCTTTGTGTCACTGAGTCGGAGAAGGCGGACGTGGAGTTGCAGTTTATACGCCCGTCACTTCCTCGGCCCAAAATGTCGTGCTTCCCCATCCTATCGCAGCGACAACCGGAGGTGCCCCCCCCCCCCCCCCCCTCCGCCTATAACCCCCCTCACCACCCACTCCGGCCCGGTGTTGACATGTGATACATAGACAGATATGTACATCAACATGCGCGCAACTTATCCGGGCAGTGTGATGCCCTGTAGCTAGCTAGTGTGCTGGGCGTGTTTAACCCGGCCATGCCATATGATGTTATGTGCAGGCAACACTGCACAACCTGGAATGGCGAATATGATATCAGCGAGGATTGCTTACAACAAGGCTGGAGAGGAAAAACTGTTCACCTTGAAACAAGGCAGCTTGAACCAATTGTATGCAGCTGTGAAAAGGGCCTTGGATGGGAGCACACATGAAGCGCGCCTTCCAAATCTAAAGTGCACATCATCTACCAGCGCGAAGGATGATGACCGGTTGGATACATGAATAAGTGTTGTGCTATTGATGAGGCGCTCGAACACGACTGTCGATCTAACGGCGTGGCAATGAGGATTGTGGGTGGGAGTTGCAATGCAGTGCACCACGCTAGAAATGCTCATCGTGGCTTAGGACATAGCTGATCAATGTAATATTAATTGCAATCGTATGCGCTGCCCCCCCGCGCCCGCGCGCCGCCCTTAATCCAATACGGAATTCCGTTCATAAAAATTACGGTTGTAAATCCATTAACCTCCCGGGGAGACGCAGCGGAGCGGTGGATGTCTTTGTTACATTGACGGAAAGGGGGGGGGAGTTCGCCTTCCCGTACATATTATACTCAGGCCTACGCTTGAGGGCAGTCTCTCCAACAACGAGGTTGTTGAAGTGAAGGTTAATGCACTCCGGTCTGGAGCAAACCCACACAACTTGTGTGTGGATAGGGCGTAGCACGCCAAGGGTAGCCTCAAAGCCGGTGCAAGTGCGACAATACGTACGCGGCCTTTCAAAGCCGTGGGGGTTCCTTTGTGCACCGCCCTTGCGGAGGGGGGGGGGGGGAAGTGGACGCAAACTCCCTCCTTGTTCACATACGGCCTGAAATTCTTGGGGAGTGGGTCGGGGACTGTGGGCAGGGCCAAGACATGCTTGCCCTCCATGACGGGATTCTGCGAAGATGGCATAGGAGATGTTAGATCGTGCCCGCGATGCAGAGCGGCCCGATTTGATGGGCACTTTTGGGAGGGAACACGCTAAAAGGGAACCATGTGGGGGTACCTTCAGGGGAGGATACCCTCGGGGGAGGGGACCCTACGGAGAGGGGACCCTCTGGGCTGAGGACCCTATGGGGAGGAGACCCTCTAGGGAGGGGACCCTCTGGGGAGGGGACCCTCTAGGAAGGGGGGAAGGGGGGGGGCTCACCACCACCGTAGGTGCACCTCCTCCTGCACCTCCCCCCACACCTCCTCACGCACCTCCTCTTGCATCTCCTCATCATGCACCTCCCCCTCCTCCTGCATCTCCTCATCATGCACCTCCCCCTCCTCCTCCTCCTCAGGCCTCATGCGTTCCCATAGAGGCAACGACGGGCCGTTTCCGGGGACATATATGGGGACGGGACCGCCCGTGTCCTCCCAACCCCGGTGCGGCGACAGGGGTGGGTCCTCCGCGTTGGGGGGCCCGGGCTCCAATATTACCGCTGGTCCGCCCGACCCCGCTACCGCTGCCCGCGCCTCCCGACGCAGCTTCGCGGCCAAGGCTTCTACCTTCTGCGCACGGGGCGCTTTCCTTCCCGCGGAACGTGCGCCGGCGTGCCATTGCTTCTTCATGGCCGCCCGTCGACAAGGGATGCAGCGCAATGGTTCAAGGTGATTGTGAAGGGTATATGGGCGGCGCACACGGGAGGCGACATCTTTTCAAATTTGATTTCAAAATGCCGCCACAACATCCCCTCACCAGAGGGTCCCCTCTCCAGCGGGTCCCCTCCCCAGAGGGTCCCCTCCCCATAGTGGCGTCCCGACAAGTATTAACCCGTCGCTATGCCCGCCCGCAATCCCCCAACCGCGCCATGTCTTCGGCCACTCCGCGGTCACCCTCAATATATGGGTGGCCCGCCCCTCGCCCTCACTCCATCCGCGTCGACCGTGATGTCCGTTCCCGTTTACCGCTATGCGTTGGTGGTCCGGTCGAGCGTCGTCATTGCAACAAGGGAGGGCGTCCCGCATTGGCGCACATTTGGCCAACATTCGGCATCCTCCCCGGTGGCGTTCTCTTTACTTGTACGGCGCACAGATAGGCTGGACTGGGTTAGGTCATAGCGCTAGACCCTAGCTAGCAGTAGGCAAGCGGGATAACAACGGCGTACCGAGGTACAATTCAAAGCCTTTGCGCGCGACTGCAAGGTGGTTAACAACGCCTTCGTCATAATGTCTTATTCGTGTCTACAAAAACATAAAATCCCGCCGCCCCATATCCAATCCTCTCGTCCGGTTATTCCTGCGCCGCACGCGTAGTGAAGTGACGACCGGAGTACAATAGTATAATGTATTTTAATATATGTGATCCATACCCGCATCCGGCAAATAAAGGGCCGAGGCGGGTAAAAGTAAAGTAAACTTCGCCCCGGGACATCGGCCGAAGCCGCCCCAGCAATTGACCTCTTGCGCGAACTTCAATCGTAGGTTTGGCATAGCCCTTAGACCATTGCCTCATTCGAACCCCGAAGGGCTAATGCACCAACCGAGTAAACCCGGGACACGCCGAGCCGATATTGCCGAAATACATCGACTAGGATTCGAACCCAGGATGGACCTCTCGCATAGGAGACGACAGCTCAACCGAGCGGACAAGGAATGTACCGAGGCGGGTATGATACTCATCGCTTCAGCATGCGCGGGTGTGCGCCGCGCGCAAGTGCGAACCCGCTTCGGATGCGTGCACCGGCCGCCTGCCGTCTAAGTTGAAGGCTTGGGTGGCGGGCGGGCGGCGCGCCGTGGCTGCGAGTGGCGGTACTCGTAACCTTTTTGGAGGGGCTGGGCCACAACACTCAATTGAGATGTAAACACAACACATTACAATTATGTTTGAAGTGGCCCCTACTGCCGCACATTAGTTTTAGCCAGTCTGAGGTGTCGGCTCTAGCTTCATCGAGATTGGATATTATCGAAGAGCAGCCAATACCGTATACATGACGCCTATACTCCTCTGGCTTAATCGCGCAGGGCGAGGTGGGCAGGAGCGATGATTGAAATCCGGAACTGACCCGGACCTCCTTATTATTTGTAGTGGGAAATTTCTCGCAGTAAGCGTTGCGGCCGAGGGGGTCGGAGCATGTATTGACGTCAAAGGGTCCGACCTCGGCGAGGAGAGCTGGTAGATAGCGAGCAGCGGCTGCCCATCTTGAACGTCCAGCCTCCCCTTTTAATCGGGAAAGGCCGTCCGGCAAACCGTTGCGTTTACCGGGAAAGTGCCGAGCCACTACATGTAGATTGTACGTCTGGCAAACTTTGTGGCCCGCGAGCAACAGCTTGTTGCTATGGGGGTACGTCGATCCGCCCTTATTAACCGCCCCGACCGATGCTTCATTGTCCATACGGAACCACATGCGTTCACCGCGCATGCGTGGCCCCATTGGGTGTGAAGTGTCTGGCATCATGTATAATTCCCGAATATTTGATGACCCGCCGAGGGTCGTACGCGTCAGTTGCTGCTGCGCGAAGCCATAATGCATCCGTTCATCCGTCAAAGCACAACCCGCCAAACCCGATTCGTCCGAAGTAATGACCTCGAAATCGTGAAATGGCAGTAGCACCCCCGGTATCTCAGGTTCAGGTTGGGTCTCGTGCAATATGGTTGCAACAATCCCGCATCGTCCGACCGTAAAGCAACACTTACTTGTCCCATAGCGTACTCGGGCCATCATTACCCCAGAGAAACGGCCGCGACCACGCACATATGCAGCATCTAACCACATAGGCAGCAAGTTACTTTGCGCAGGACGAGGCTGAAGTATTTTGGCTGAACAGGCAGGGAACCCGCTGCAGCCACTGCATCTCGCACGGCTTTTTGCTTCAGCGACTCAACCTCGCTTGGAGGTAGAAGATGGGCGCACTCGTCCAATAACGACCTGAACACGCCCTTCAATACCCCAGCCCCACGGCGGTATGCCTCGTCCCCATCCATGTTTCCGTCCCCAAAGGTAGCGTGTCAGGCGGTCAACCGCGAGGGGCGAGAAGGTAAGAAGTAGGGACCTATGGAAACGAGGCTCAATCTACTCTGGGGCGGGACGGGTTGGCCTTTCAGCCGCCACCCGTTCGTGGCGGGCTGTTGAGAGAGGCGTCGGAAATAGTACATCGTACTATAGTTCATGACCGCGGCGATTATCGCGACGAAATTCTCGAAAGTGGCGGCCATGTACTTTTTAACTGTGTTGAAATTTCACCCGGTATTGCGACCATTTTAGCGTTGCTTTGACCCCCATTAAATGGGTCTTTTCCGAGTATTTGCCCAAATTTCACTAAAAATTGCGACTTTTCCCGTCCGTCAGCAAAGGTAAAACTGCCGATTTGTCCCAAAGCGTACTCGGGCCGTCATTGCCCAAGAGAAACGGCCACGCGAGCACCACGTCCTCGGGTTGCACGCCTCGATCAGACGGCACCGCACACCCCCAGCGTAACAACTACAACCACCAACGAAGTCCCGCGATGGCGGGATCGCCGACGCGGCACCGTTCGTCCGGATCCCACTCGTTCGTCGGGCTTGACGTCGGGCCCGCGAGGAGCGTGTCTTGCGCTGCGTAAAAATCCATCAAATATGCATGCCCTTAAGGCAAAACGGCAAAGCTCCACTGCATCTTCTTGGAGACCAAGGCCAAACGCCCCCGCGGTACCGCTCCGGTGGCTAGGGCCGACTCGTAGACGGGTTGGGCTGCTGCAACCCACTTGGCCGTCCGCGAACGAAGCGGTGCCAGACACCTCGCCCCGCGCGGAATCGATCATCATGCCGGTATATTCCAGTCGCGTGTCCGGCCACTCCGTCGGTCTTATCGTTCTTCACTAGGAAGCCGTGATCCTTGAGGACCAAAAGCACGGAGTAAAACATCATATGCTATTGCCACCGCGAAAGCGTCCGGCATTGTTTTAGTAAGAAATCGTCTATGTACGTCCCCGGCAGGCGCAGCTTCGAACAGTCGGCCTCACGACTCCCGGGCGACAATATTTCAAGCCCCCAGCGAGCAAAACATTGCGAATTACTCGCGTCCACAGCTGTTGAAAAGCCGGTGATGACGAGAGGCCCATCATGGCAAAACGACATTGGGGATAGTCCCCGGTCACCGGATGTTTTTTGCTGACATAAATGGATGTAGAATGCGTCCGTGAGATCAAACACTTTGCAAACGAATCAACATGTTGGATGCCCGGCAGTACATCGGAAAGGAGGTCTAACTTGCACGCATGTCGCGCGATATTCGGATTCATCTGACCGACGGAAATCGAGCACATTTCGGACCTTGTACGAGTCATCCTTGAGAATGCACGGGATCGCGCTATCCGTCCAGGGCACGTACTACAAGGGGCCTTCAACATACCCTCACTCGTGCTGCCGGTCCACCTCGGTTCTCGCGGCAGCGCCACCTTCTAGGCAAGATCGGTAGTTATTATTCTTCCGCAGCTTCGGCGGTCGCCCGGTCCATCGCTGAGCGTACCCATATTGCAGCGCCTCTTTCAACTCCGCGGGGACGTATTCCGATGCTAGTAAAACCTCGACATTGACCCGCATCCCGGGCTGATGAATATCGTATACGGAGTCCAATCTCCCCGGTTGCACTTCGTACCATGCCGCCCACTCCGACCATTCGCGCGGTGGTACGTGAAATGTATACATGGCCGGCATGTCATACCCCTTGTGCCTAGTTCAACATAGTGCCGCTGGGTGTCGGTACTTCCCGTCTTAAAGCGCCGTCGGCAAACATTCACGTTGCGAATTAGTAGCTGCGTCATGTCCTCATGCGACGCGGATGAGTACGATGCAATGTCAGTGTTACACGGCACCAGCGTCAACGCGAGTTGCACAGCAACAAGCTGCTAGTAAGCCGGGCCCGGGGTGAGCCTCGGTCGGCGACAGTCGCCTGCCCGCTCATCGCACCCCATGCCGCTAGTTGGGTCACCGCTAGGACCGCTGTGGTGAAGAGGAAGCGGAAGCGCTTCTCCTCGTCGAAGCAGCCGGCGATAAATATCATCAAAGCCGACGCGGAGGGGCTCGGAGAGGCCCTTCCCAGTCATTCCTCGATCGGCGACGCCCTCGGGTGCCGGGCATGGGGGGCGAAACGCACTGAGCTTTGAGGCAACCAGCACGGGCGTGCTTGGCAAAACAACGAAGGCATGGCCGGGTGATGGGTGCGTTGGCGAGATGCTTACCCGGGTTGTGCTGATCGGAGCCGCACATAAAGCACGGATTGCGGGGAAGTTGTGGCGGCCCGCCACCCCCTCCGCCGCCGCCTGCTCCACCGCTTAGGCCGCCACCACCGGACGGGCCCGGCCCAGCACGCGGCTCGATCCACAGCACGTTGACGTCGCGCCGCGCAAAGGGGCTGAGCTCCTCTTGTAAGCCGTCGTGGAAGTGCGGCGCCTCACGTGCACCAAACAACTGAAGTTGACGCATGATTGCATGCTGCAGGAAAAACGCCCTCCGGCCCGAACGTAGTATTTGCCAGCTAGCGAAAATCGTGATTGTGCATGTTGCAAAGATAACGAAAAATCGTGTCTCATGACAGCTCTTGGCCGGGTTGCGCTCGGCCCTCCTCGAGCGTTAGCTTGGTGCCGTACAACAATCTAAATCGAACCACGACGCGCGCCACTCCCTCGCGGCGACGTACATCAGTCGGGTAGACGGCTCGAACCACGCCTCACCGCGCACGCTTAATGAGCCGAGCGTGATACGCTAGCAGGTTGCGTCAATAGGTCTCGAGCTGGTGATAATTGCGCGGTTGTAGCTCATTAATTTCAGGAAGGCCGGACCCTTCTCACCATGGCCTTGAGCCGTATAATAGACTTCCATCGGATAAGCAATATGCAAGTAATGCCCTGGCGAAGAAATGGGTTGGCCCACCGGGTCGGTATTGGCCATAGCTCCAATGAATTCCAAATGATCCACGAGCGGCTCGCCCGCGGAATTATGGTCGTCAAACGGCTGCTGGGTAGCGGGCGTATACCTTGGTTAAGGTTGTCAGTGACGTATGCGTCACCTAACGCCATGTGCCGGACCCATGGGGCCGTAATTAACGGAGCTCCAGCGAAAATGGCGTTCAATGGTGGGTACGGTGCCGGGACGGGCGCGGAGCGCTTAAAGCCCGCCAAAGACTTCTCGACGCCCTCCATCCGGGTAACGGCCCTTTGCACCAGTTCCATTACCGCCGACAGTGTTGCTCGCTCCCGCTCCACGGCGCTGACACCATGAGACGGTTCTCTCGTTGAGAGTGCATGTTGATGTTGCTGCTGCTGCTGTTGTTTGTTTGTAAACGTCGACGCCCCCCCCCCCCCCCCCCCCGGGGATGGCGGCATCTGCTACGGGTTGCGGAAGAAAGACTCGTGCACCGATAGTCGTAATACAGCCTTCGGTCCCACCGGCTCGTTGTCATCGTTCAGCTCACAACCGGGTAGGAGGCCACACTCCAAGCGAGTAACACAGTGCTTAGTTTGCCCTGCGCCGTGCTACCTTTGTAGTCGGGCGCTTCTGTGTATGGTCCTTCGGTCCTTCCCCTGTCTACTCCTCTCGTCCCCGTGTCCCTTTTCATGCGCAACGCTCCGAGCACCTCTCCCGACATCTCTTGTCGCCCGTCTGTTGCTTTTGAATACATGAATATATTTGGCATGGCGACGTTTAACCTTCAACGGCGTGCACAATGCCTCACGCTTTGATCCGCGGCGTGGCTACGCCACTTTTATCCTGTTTAGGCAAGCGTTACAATGCACGTGCATGCTTCATGTAATATGCGATATGAAGTCCCTTAGCATGCCGTGGTAATTGTACTTTGCGATCCATGTTTCCGCCCTGCGGCGGTTCCCTTTGTAATCCGGGCTTGCCCCATCTTTGGCATGCCACGCGCTCTTCCGTTTCCGGTCTGTAGTTCCCGGAAACTTTTGCACTAAAATCCTGCAGCCTTCGTAGCCTCGGTTTAATGCCATAAAATCCGGATTTGATGCCCTCCGCAGCCCAGTGTCAGAATATGGGCAAGTGTTTGTCCGGACAAGTTTCTCCTAGCGGAGCCAACGTTTGGAGAACCCCGTGCCACCCCCTATACTGCCGAAACCGGAGGTTTCCGTAATTCCGGACTAAATGCCATTTGTCACCGACGCTTCTGGCAGACACCTTGCCTGCCACGAATTGTCCTTGTTTGAATGGTCTGGGTTCCCGAGACTTTCTTGGCGGACGCATTTTCTTTCGGCGCCCTTGCGCAGTTTGATATATAAAACCCCGAGTCATATTTTTATCCTGGGCTGGCGGTGTTTACCCCCCGCGGTTCCCGTCTTTGTCCTGTGGGGATCCACATTTTTCTATTGTTAAAAGTGCCGAGCTTGATCTGTTTTCTTGTCTCCCGACTTAGTTGGGGTGGCGTAGTACCCTTCCTAGGGTCGTCGACATCCTGCCCTCAACTTATGCTTCTCGTCCGCCTGGGCCTCTGCTATAGCCCCTAGGGCATGGTGCAGTTATCTGGCCTAATTCCTGTTGCTGGCGATTTGTTGCTGAAATACATATTGATCGTTCCTGTTGTTTCGGTCTGCAACAGATGTCTCGCCTCCGGATGGACTAGCTGCAGTCGGCGGTGGCGGACGTCCTCGAGAGGAGATATTGTCTCAGATGATGAGATGCGGGCTTGAACGGCGATCTTGTAGGGTGGGTGGGTGGGAGCAAACACACAAAGGCAGGAGATGTTGCGGCGTAGCGTACTGCCGTGATAGGGGTGGGGCTGGAGTTGGGTGTGACTTCGGACTTGTGCTTAGTTTGCCCTGCGCCGCGCTACCTTTGTAGTCGGGCGCTTCTCTGTAACTGTCGTGGCACACCGAGCATACGTTCTTGTACTGCATATCCATGAGCGTGAAGTCTTCGAGCATCTAAGTGCACGACTTGACAGCACCCGTGGCGCAAAACTCGGAACCCACCACCTCCTCCGGGAAATCAATCTCCATGTGCTCGTCCGGTGTCTTGCCGCATATGCAACTAATCGTGACCGGTCGGTGAGGGGCCCGGCCATCAATGTCCTTTGCCATAATCTGTAGACCGTGGGACTTGTGGTTGCCGCAGTGCGGAGCTTTACCCGACGGGGCGTGCGGGCAACTCTTGCCATCCTTCTGCGGTGCGCCGCACCGAGCAGGCGGCAGGCCGTTGCCCGAAATACGCACCAACAAGTTGTCGTACAACACGGCATAGCGAGTATGGTCGGCTGAGCTCAGCGCCATCCGCTGCTCTCGACCCGGAAGATGACGGGTCAACATGGTCAGCTCTTTACCGCTTTCGCCTTTTTTGTCCACGAATAGGTCCTTGTGTACCTCGGCAACGCTTTGCAGACGACGCAACCAAAGCAATCAATCGCAGTGCGATCGTCCCTCCTCACTACACCACGCAGCTCAGCCACCGGCGCTGATGGGGCTCCGAGGTGAGCGCGTGCGCGTCTTCTCGGCCTCAGTTGGACGATTGGGTGCCATGATGAGGTCGGGCAGTAGTGTGAGTAGCATGAGCGGGTGGAGGCGAGACGGTAGTCTTGTCGATATCTCAGCGAGTAAAAGGCCGGAACTGAGCCGGATCTTGCAGACCTCCTAACTATTTGTACTAGCGGGATAGCCGAGATTCCTACGACCCCCGCGGCCCACTACACCCTGACATAGTGTCGCTTAATTTTCCTTTTCCGTCACCCATGCGATTGTGTGCATGTTGGAGAGCAACGCTTCTTCGGCTTGTTCAGTTGTCGCAGCATCAGATGTCGGGAAGCATTTCCATAATTAGCTAAATTATTCGTAACGCCGCCTGTAGACAAAGCGGAGAGCGCGCGACGCGCGCGGCCGTGCCGCCCCTTCCAAAAGCATTATTTTGCTGTCACCATACCTCCGGAGTCGCTGGAATAGACCGTAGGCGACGCTCAGTTAATATAGAGGCATATAGTTGCCTTGATGACGACGTCCCTCGGGTCCCTACATCCTACGAGACTTGCCTTGTGTGAGTGAGGGCGAGTGGGAGACAGCCACAGACATCAGCACCGATGATGATTTGGACTGAAGTAGCGGTTCTAGTAGCACGGAGAGTGAGGGCTCAAATATGGACATTGAGTAGCTCGTATTTGTACACCCTCGGCCAGAGCTCCGGCGTCCTTCTTGATCCTCAAGGGTTTGTATAGGTTGCAGAGATGTCATGCACATTGAAAATATTTGCTAGAATGTCATAGTAGTATAGGGGGATTTTTTGGCTGCAAACCCCCAGCCTTGCAATCGACTGAAGTGGCGTTCCACATGGATGCGAAGGTTGATTTGCCCCTTTTTACTTGCGCGTTCATCGGCGGTGTAGGTCTTCCTGCCTGCCATACGCCGAATGGGGGCCACCATATGGCATCCAGCTCCTGCAGTTGCTCTGCGAGTTTGTCAAGCCCTTGTTTGTAGGCACACAGTCGCCCCTCTCCGGGATGCCATGGAAAGGCGACTGTTGAAAGATCTCCAAGTCGGATATTCGGCCTGGATACCCGTGAACGCGTCGAACGCCAATAGCACGCACCAACAGGTAAGATCTTCTCATTGAGCATATCGGTCGTCCGCGACTTATTTTGGCTGCATATTTCTCCGTCCGATAGACTTGCTATGCCCGCTACACCATCACGCGGAGATGGCATGAGAGATCCGATGCGGTGGCGGTAGACGCAGGCGGTGCAGAGGAGGACGCAACTGCAGGTCGCGGAGGGACGAAGGCTGGTGATGGAGTAGCTTTGCTCAATGATGATTGCCCCATGCTTCTGCGAGCAGCCGCACCAAGATTCTGGTGCCTCTTGGCAAGCTGGGCCGATCGGGGGCTGGTAGGAGCTGGACGACGTAGCAAAATCTAGCCATTTGCTATGGTGCGTAGAAGGGCGAGTGCATGCATGATGCCGCTGCCGCTGCCACGGCTATTGCCAACACCTATGTAGCTGCTTGTAATGGTGCCATGATTATCCTCGTCAGCGCCTTGTGCACGAGGTGTAGCATGCACTGGAGATGCGGGCGGCTGGTGCATGCGGGGGGTTGTGGCGAGTGGGCATCCGCTATCACTGAACAGAAGAGTGCCCAACGGGATTGCCTCAGCCGTGGGTTTGAGCTTCATCCCAACACCTTGATTGGGCATCTTGTCCTTTTCAGAGAAGTGGGATTGATGAGCACGGTATTGGCTGGGGTTAGCGAGGACGAGGGCACAATCTTCTGTGTGGCATGGTAGTGGCAGCATCACTTTCACTGCATTTTTCGAGACTTCTCGTCTCGCGCCGATAGGCGATGCCCGCCGTTCTTAACGGGTCGGCGACAGTGGGGGTGGCTGCAAACGCAGTTGCGACCAGCTCGCTTCTCAGGGTCAGCCACGGCGATGCTTGTGGTAGGCAGCTCAGTATGACAACGAGGGTGATCGCCGCGCTGACAATTTCAAAATCTGCTGACCCCAATGAGAACCGTGCGTCGTACCCGTCGTCAACGGACGGGCGCGACGACCATCAGGCCGTCTGTACGATGCCAGTTGGCCTTCATACTGGCCGTTGTAGTGCAGTCCTTCGCTATCGTAGTAAAACCAGGCAGGGCGTCATGGGTCTGACTATGTGGGCGTCTAGGGCGGCATGATCGGCGCGGCCGCCCGGCTGCGCAGTTCTTACCGGTACATACCCGGCCGGGGCGCTGTAGCCCAATAATTCTTGGCCGGCCCTGTCGAGCCAGTACTTAACGTGAATGTGGATAAACTCTACAGTCAAAACGCTGAGCCACCGCATCCACACGGTCCGCTTCGCAAAGTTTGCTGCGCGTATGCCTACAAGCGGCCCTTGCAATAACCGCTTCCAAGGCCGCCTCTTACGCGCTGCGACAGCGTCCCTAGTGACTGATCCTCCAAGTGAGGGTCGCCTTGGTGAAGTCCGTGAGTGTTCCCCTCAGTACTACGATTCCGTGTTCCGCGTTGCCGCTTGCCGCCCATTTGGCCTTCCGGCGGCTCCTGTCCTCTCCCTTGGCGAGCCATGCCCTTGTGCTTTTTGCTCCTTCTCGGAACAAGGCATGTTATGTTATTATATACTCTACATTGTTGTACCATGTACTGCTGGAGCCGAAGAAGGAGCGAAGAACTGGCGACCAGAGCCAGCTCCGAAACCAAATGTTACAGCCCCCTTTGGACTTAGGCCGAATAGTCGTCTAGCCATAGATAGTCATAAAGGAGGAGCTGATTCTGAGGGCCCATTGGATCATTATTCCACACGGCTAGGAATAATGATCGGAGATTTGGGAAAAGGGATTCTTACATTACCGGAACTCGGTAACCTAGGTGACTGGCCCGGCGGTGGTTTTGCCGGCCTTAAGTCAAGGGTTTCCGTCATTCCGTGCCCTGCGTATTGATTCCAATTTCCGCCACTAGCGCTGCGTGTAACTACTAGACTATAATACTAAAATCGACGTGTGCGGTCCTAATCCGCGGTCCGTCGCTGTTTTAGTAACACACAAGTAACTACAGACATGTTCCTAGCACCTTCGTCTGTCCTTTGCACGGTGGTAATACTTATTCGCTATCATGCACATACGAGAAGTTACTCGCACATGCTATAGCGTTCTAGATGCTTCTAGTAGGGTTCTGGTACCTGCAATTGATACGCAACTAAAGCAGCGCTCTACCTAACGCTACTGGTAGGTGATACCATCGCGCACAACAATCATGTACCGCGATGCTGCTGGTACGGAGGCGTACGTACATGTTACTCGCACCCTACGGTGGGTACTCGTAATACTGTCTTGCACTACTGGTCGCCTCATAGTCACTCGTACTGTTGCCTCGTCGTCATGGCACTAATACTCCGCCTTCGCTTGTACTCGCACTCGCTGTGCTCGTACTCGTACTTCGCTTGGCTCGTACTCGTTCTCGTACGCCTCAGGCGCCAGTTCTTCGCTCCTTCTTCGGCTCCAACAGTACATGGTACAACCGTGTAGAGTATATAACATGCTGGCCCGTTTTGAGAATGCTGGCGTGGAATTCACTCCTTCGGCTTGGGCGGTCACATACGCTGATCACGTGGCACGTTGCTCTGGGGGCGACTCCAATCACGCCGCACACGAGTGGGCGGCACATGGCCTTTCCGACGTTTGCCACGACGTGAAGTCCGCCCTGGGCGTGGGTGTCCAGATCCTCACGGACCCGTCGGTGCTTGTTTCTCTTCCGAAGGGCAGCGACGGCCGGCCGGCCGATGGTGGGCTTTTTGGGTATGGTGGTATCCGCGGGAACACGGTTGCTGTCGATATCACCATTGCCCCTATATATCCTCGGCGCGTCAAGCTCGGATCCAACGACTGCATTGCGGGCCGCAGAGCGCCACAAAATCCAAAAGTATGACGAGGGTGTCCGAAACGCCGCCGGCATGCTTCGCTTTGTTCCTTTGGCCGTCTCCGAGTTCGGCTCGCTGGCCCCGCACGCTGAGGCCTTCTTGGTGGAGCTCGCGAAAGCTAGCCACACGCACACGGGCCAGAAAATCGGCCAGCTCTTGTCTGCGTGGCGCCGCCGTTTCTCCTTGCTCATCAACATGGCGCATGTATACAACGTTCTTGGGTGGGTCACGGCGGCGCGCGCGGCACGTGATGGTGCTTTTGCGCCTCCGTCGCGTCGCTCGTCGGCCTGTGTTGCTATGACCCGGGTCGTCGGCTGCAAGCGTACTCGCCGCGACTGATGACCTACCCCGGGGCGGTGGTCTCCATTGGTTTCATGTTTCCCTTTCGGTCTTTCTGGTCGTTCCTTGGATTCAGTGTTTCCCCTGACCCGTTGATTTCTTGGCAGCTTGGCGACTTCGCGGTTCCCTCGGCTCTTCCTTAGTTCTTGGCTCCCTGGCCTCCTGCTTCACCTTCACAACGTACGGGTTAAGTACCGGGTACCGATCTTTAATGTCGCGATCCCGTACATGAACTCACAGATAGTACGGGTTTCGGCACTGCCGCGCCACCACTCTACACCTCCCCACCGACACCATTCCAACAACCAACGAGGGGCCGCCCGCAGGCCATCCCCGACCGCAACCCTGACTCCGCCGCGACCATACACCCCTAAGGCAGGTTTGACCGGGCGCTGACCGGCCGCGAGCACCCCTGTGCGGTGGGCTGCCCCATTCCCGCCTAGCGAGTTCCTAGATTGCTGCCGCGTCACCCCACCAACCGCTACACCATCCGCCCGACTCGAGAGACAAACCTGCAAGCATCTCGACCGATGTCCGCCTGTAAACGGTTCGCAAGCGTTGCATAGGGTGTTCACCGGGTGTTATTAGGTGCGCTTGCAACACTATCTCGTATGCGCGTTGGCACTGTGTCGTTAGTGATCTGCCCTAATGGCGTTGTGTCGCGCACCGCGCTAACATGCCGCGCCACCACTATGCATCTCCCCACAGACACCATTTCAAGAACCAGCGAGGGGCCGCCCGTGGGCCATCGCCGACCACCACCCTGACTCCGCCGCGACCATATACCCCTACGCCAGGTTTGACCGGGCGCTGACCGGCCGCGAGCGCCCCTGTGCGGTGAGCTGCCCCATTCCCGCCCGGCGAGTTTCTATTCTAGATTGCTGCCGCGTCGCCCGCCAACCGTTGCACCATCCGCCCAGCTCGAGAGACAGACCATCACGAATCTCGGCCGATATCCGCACGCAAACGGTTTGCAAGCGTTCCATAGGGTATTTTCTAGGAAGCTGTTAGGTGGGCTTGCAAGAATATCTCGTGTGCGCGTTGGCACTGCGTCGTTAGTGACGTCCCCTAGTGGCGATGTGTCGCGCACTGCGCATACATGGCGCTCATCGGCGGCTCATGCCGCCTCGAGTGCCTATTTACCCAACACCAACAGGACCCATGCCCGGACCCCGAGGCACCCTGCGCCTGGTGCAGTGGGCCTCTCATGCCTTCTGTCATCCTCATGAGGGTTAGCGGCTGCCCATGACGGTGTGGGTGAGCTTCTCCAGCTCGTCTATGTCGTGCATCCAGATGCAGGAGTCTGTCAACTCCAACAAGGTGAGAGCTAGCTCTGTGCCGTCCATTGCCAAGCAGTAGATGCATGAGAACTTACTAGGGCACCCGCAGTGCCCCAACATTCCACTCAAGATCATCATGTCCCCGCCGCAGGTCAGCGCGATGGGGTAATGGTTTCCGTTAACATGCATGTCTTCCCGTTGGAGCTGCAGGATAGCTGACGGGATGTGGCTGCAGTAGGCATGCAGGTCCTCCCATCAGTCGTCACGCATGAAAAAGGCGAGCATGATGTGATTGCTTACCGCATTCACCTTGAGCGCCTCATCCGCCACCTTAGAATCATCATACGACAGCTTGACCACTGATGATATCACATTCGTCCGGGGGTGCTTGAACATGCCGGTAGCGTCGATTAGGTGCTGGGCTGGGATGGTGGAGCCAGAAGGGGGAGCAGATTCATCGAGTCCAGGAACTCGGCCCGGTCTAGAATAGCTGCTCGGGTGTTGACCTTGCAGCATAGGTCAGAGGGCTCCATGCCGAGAGTCCCCATGATCTTGCCAATCTCTGTCTGGATCCAATCGTAGCCAGGCTCACCAAGGGAGGCAATGCCGTGCGGCCACAGTAACGGCACGTAGAGCCCAGTGGCGGGGTCCTTGGTGTGCGACAGCAAGATGCGCAGCCGCTTCCACACCCGGCTGGTGCTTGCAATGTCTGTAAACATCTTGACGGCCTTCTCCCGCCATTGCTTCATTCTCACTGCCTGTGCATTCTCCTCCACCTGCCTGTTGCGCCCCATGTCGTCCAGCATGGCATGTAGCACGTGAGGGACCTAAGCACCCAGCGCGGCATGTGCGTACTCGAGCGGTGTTCTTTGCCTGCCGTACTAACATGGTTACATGGCGGTCCGGCCTCGATACCACCGCTAGCAGCGCCGCCGCCGCTGCTGCCGCCACAATCATCGCCGCCTTCGCCCTCCGCCGCTGCCGCCGCCGCCGCCGCCTCCAGCTCCTCGCCCGTCCCACCCAACTTGTAGAACTCCTGCCACTTGGTGCCAAACTGGTCCACCAGCAGTGCCTCGAGTTCCTGCCGCCGCTTCCCGATATAAAAGTCGATGCTGTCCTTCGTCACGTCCGTACCCTTCCGCCGAATTCTGTAGCGAAGACCGGTAGGGCGGTTCCACCGAGCCCGATGTCGCTCGTCGCTGTCGCTCGCCCCGCTGCCCTCGTCGCCCGTTTCAGCCTCCTCCTCCTTCTCCTCGTCATCGTCCTCCACCTCCATCTTGCGCTTGAGAAAGTTGTACTTGGTGTGGTAGAGCTTGCTCGCGCCGCATCCCGTGCTTTCTCCCGGTATTGTGAAGGAGCAGCCTCGGCAACAGCAAACCGGGACGGCAGCTCCCGCTCTATCGCTCGATGCCTCTCCCCCGCATCCTTTTGCTCCGCCGCTTCCGCGATTAGCCTCGCGACCGTGTCGGTCAATGCGTCGCGCTCCTACGTGACAGTCGCGAGCTGGGTCGCGGTGCGCTGCCAGGTTGTGTCTCCTGCTGTAGTTGCGGGCGGCTGCGGCATGCCGCCATACCCTCCTGGGGCGAGCCCAGCCGCGGCCGCCTCCTCAGCTGCCGTGGCTGCCCGCGCGCGACGCACATTATGCGCCCGCGACCTGTTAGCCCCTCGCCCCATGGCAGCCGTGCTAAGGGGTGGTGGAAGCTGTGTTGTGAGTCGAGAAGGGCGACACTTCGCTTTACATGTGGCATGCCGCGTGGCGGCTGTGGGCGCGCGCACAAAATGTATGCGGGAAACGTGATTACGCACGACGTAGGTGCCGGGCCGCCTGAGCCCAGCCCCTTTGTCCGTCCTGCCCACGACGATACGAGAGCAGCCCTAGGGCTGCTCGTACGTGTGTTATGAGTCGGAACGACTGAGCATAGGGCGAGTGTTACATGCGCGCACGTACGCGTGCTTAAAAAGTACGGGTATTTGTCGATTACGTACGCTGTGTTGGTTTCAGGCTTATGCCCAAGTCCAACTAGGTCTCCTCTGCATGCCACCCATACCTTAGTCGGAGTGGACGGTAACATGGCACCGCCCTGGCCCGACGCTTACCTGAGCAGCGGGTCGATGCTGCAACTAGCGGGCCAACAACCAGCGGACTGCTTGAGGCTCTATGCCGAACTGGGCGCGGAAGACGGAGAAGCCGCGAAGCCGGTGATAGTAGACATGCGGGGCAGCCGAAGGTTGCAGCGGAAGGAGGCGGGGATGGAAACAGAAGAGGAAGGCCGGTAGCCGGAGCTGTAATACACATATGTGTCCCTACTATGGTTAGAGATGGCATGCCCTAAGAACAACTCGGTTCGGGCGGCGGATAGCAGCGAATTAGCATATGTTGTAACTCAATTTCAATTTCAATTTCGATTCAGGCTTATGCTTCTCTTTTGCTGGCAACCTTTCATAGTTGCTTTTAGTTCTGTTTGTAGTGCGCATGTGTTAAAACCCTAAAACCCTAAAGCACTGATGTAAAAAAAATCCATAGTCAACAGGCAAATTGCCGAAGCACTCTGCAAGACAAGAAGTAGCGGTCTCGTCGTACTGACGAACCCGGACGTAAGGATTAACAAAAAATATAGTCGCATCCATCGATCGTCTACCCGCACTGTAAAGGTGAATAGCGACTATATAGGCTCTAGCAGCCAGCGGGCTAGCGATTCACAGACTCCATGACGCGAGCAGTCCCTCCCATCGAGACATCACCGGACGGATAAGCTGTGACACCACTGACCGCCACCGCGCCTAACGATTCGAGCGAAATCAGCTGGCAGCCGCCCGCTCGGCACGCCAGCCAACTCATGCAGCGAGTTTGCCGCTAGACCTGTGGGGGCCGACGCCCTCATGAAGTTCGACGCGGGGAGGTTCCTGAAAGCGGTGGTGGTGGTGGAGGACGCCGAGGTGCGCCGCTATGTCGATATATCACAACTCCCCCCCCCCCCCCCCCCCCCCCCCCCCCCACCACCACCAATCTTCGCTGTCCTCCACACCCCGCGCGCTGTCACCAGAAACATACGCGTCGTCACACTCTGGAGGTCTGCACGGTTCGACGCTGAGGACTCGCCCTGGATGACTCGCAGGTGGAGCAGCTGATGCACGGACTGGGCTCGTACTTCTGCGTAAGTTCCCTGCGCTTACTGCTGCTGCTGTGGACGCCATCGCTGCCGCGAGGAACGGTTCCTCACTTCCCCCCTTGGGGGGGTCGGCAGGGTGGGGGGAAGGGGGAGGGTCAGATGGGCTCGGTCACACCGACGTGAAGCTTAAGTCACTGAGTTTGCGAGGATATATGTCGCGCTTCAGTGCATGGCGGGATTCTTCTTGCTTCAGCCCCTACGCGACGATACAGCGGTGGCCCTGGGTACCCCCCCCACCCCTTCCTTCCGGATCCTCCTCCCAAGAAATACCTGAATTCCCTGCCTTCTTGGCATGGCTCTTCTCCCGGCGCATGCTCACAATTGCAACCTGCCGCCTCTTCACCCAGGCTCGAAGGTGCTGCCGCTGCTGTTCCTCGTCTCGCTCGCCGCCACCGTCGCTATCGTCCCATCCGCCACCGCCCACATCGTCTCCTTCACAGCCAGTCGAAGGTGGGGCCGCCGATGAGTGCCGCGCGTCTGCGATGCATGGACTCCCCACTACAGCCACCCCTTCCAGCCGCATGTGCTCATCGCGGGGCTGATCCCCATGCCCGTTCCGCTGTGCCTCGCAGCGGGCGCGCTGTCCGGCAGGTGTACCAGGGGATGGCCTTAGCAACCGCAGGTACGCGCCCTTGCCGTCGCCGTTGCTGCTGCAGGCATCCGGGCAGCCTGCGGTGGTGACTGAACCCCACTTCCCGCGCCGCACAGCATTTTACGTGATGTTCATGCTGGAGGCGGGCGTGGCAGGTACGCACGTGGCCGCGCCCCGTGAGTGCTCGCTCCTCGGCCAAGGAAGAACCCTCCCCCCTTAGATTACGGGTTCAGTGGTGCTTACTTTCCTGCAACCAGGTTATCTTGCTAGGGGGGCTGATTGGTTTTGGCGGCTCCCAAGTAGCTTATGAGCCTTACTCAGCTTATAACGCTTATTTTGTCAAGTGGTAATGGGCTGATGTATTTGCTTTTATAAGCCATTGTAGTAGCTTGCATTTAGGTTGGCTTCACCTGGGCTGCTTGGACCTGCTCCACATGGCGCAGTGCTTGAGCGCCTGCCCGTGCTGCTCCTCGGACACCTCCTCGCGGTGCTCCCCTCCAGCCCCGGGCCTCACCGGCGCCACGCCCGCCGCGTCCCGCGTCAAGACGTGCGTGCACGCCGCGTTCTACGTGTGGGTGACTCTCCAGAACGTGCTCGCCACCAGCATCATGTGGTCGCGGCTGGCGGACGTGTTTGGGCCCGAGGCGGGCGCGCGCCTGTTTGGGGTCATCGGCGCCGGCGCGACTGCGGGCCAACTGGTGCCCCCCCCCCCCCCCCCCCCACCTGCCCACCTCCACCAGAGCAATGCCAGTGAATGGTTAGGGAATGAAGGACGATGCACTTTGCTTATATGGAGCGCGCTCTATACAGGAAGGATGAAGCATGAAAACTGCTTTTATTGCCGATAACAAATGAGCCCGCAACTCTTGCAGAGTGAGCATGTCAAAAAGCATTAACCAATTCGGTTCGTAATGTCGCCAAATAGAGGTGTTGGAGTGGATAGCATGCTGTGCGCTCCAACAAAGCACATAAAGAAAGGGCCGCCTTTTGCACACTCAGACCAAGCCAATCAATCGCGGATACGTCCTGAACTTTAGTTGGTGATGCCAGGCACCCCAAATCAGTCACACGCATTCTGTTACATGTGGGTGGGAACCAGTTGTTGTTTTAACGTCGTAATTACAATGCACTTGTGAGCGATGCCCACCTACCACCTGTATGGCTGTGCAGAGATGACAGTGCCCACCGCCGCTGTCGGCCGCTCTGCTATATGACCTGTGAACGAAACGGGGAGTGGTGGGGTGTTCACCGGGTGAGTTTCTGTGTTTCTGTGCTGTGGCGGATACAGGTCGGGTCGCTGTGCGCGGGGCTCATCTCATCCGTGGCGAGCATGTACAGCGCGCAGAGCTCCGCAGGTTTGGAGCGCCGCCCGCACCCACCAGCGCCTGCCGCTTCGTGCAGTGGGATGGCGCACTATGCTGAGCACAATCCCCTCCCCCCTCCCGCCCCCCTCTTCCAACTCATGCCGGATGCCACGCCAGTCACGATGCCGCAGCTGCTGCTCTGCGCGGCGGTGATGATGCTCCAGGCGGGGAAGCATGCCGCGCGGCTGAAGCCTCCTGTCGGCCGCAAGGAGGGCCCACGTCTCGGCTGACGATGGCGATGACGGGTGCGACACCCACCTACCTGCCGATCTGCGCATCTGCCCCATGTTGACGAACCCCCAACCCATTGCCGCTGTGCACGGCATGCCACCCCATGCATGTCGCAATCAGTACTTTACTCATCAAGAGCGATGTGACACATGCAACGACCTGTTTATGAACGCAAGCAGTGATGTAGAGTGCTTCCCTTGCTTGCCTTTACGCCTCATGGATGCAAAGCTCGGGAGGCATTCGCACACTGCGCGCCGCCGTATCGCTGCCTCCCGCAGGAAGTCACCGGACAAGCCCAAGCCCTCCATCACGGCGTCCCTCCAGCTCATCTGGCGGAGCAGCTACCTCCTGCACATCTGCGCCTACCTGTTCGCCAACGCGGTGTGCAGCTCCATGTTCTACTTCGTCAAGACCATCACCATGCTGCACTCGGACGTCGACACCTCCTCGCGCCGGACGGCCTGGTTTGCGGGGGTGAACTCCGTGTCGGCGGGCATCATGCTGGTCCTGCAGGTGAGGCAAATAAGCGGCAGAATAACATCATTTATTTTCATCAGAATAATTTCGTCTCGCACCCCTGCGCCACTGATTGGCTGCATGAGGTTGAGGTTTGAGAAAGGGTGCTATTATGGGAAAGGAGAATGCTGCACCATGTGGAGAAATGACAACACTGAAATGTACACTGTGATAGCTAGAGACATATTATTATCGCCGAGTTGTCATATCTAAAGAGCATCTCCGCGGCCCGCAGGTCCGCATGACCGCTCGAGCTGCACTGCTGATCTCAAATTTTCATACGTGTTGAGGGTTTGCATTCCGATGCGCGCTGCGCCCCACCCAGGTCACTGCTTCCGGGCGCGCGCTGAAGGGGCTGGGGATACCGGCGGCGCTGGCGGCAACGGCCTCCGTCAACGCGCTGTTCTTCGCCGCTGCTGCGGTGCACCCCTCTGTCCGCACTGGTGGGACCCCCGCCGGCCCTGGGAGGCGCCACGCACATCATAATGCCGTGCAAGAATGCGCATCATGCCGCCGTACACCCAGAGGCGGGTGGCGCTGACGTTGCGCTCGTTGCGCCGGCCGGCAGTGGCTGTGTCTGATGTGGTCAGGCGGATGGTCACCTACGTCGCCACACGCCCCGCGCGAGAGGTCCTCTTCACCGTCGTCTCCCGGGACGAAAAGTACCAGGCCAAGGTGAGCCCTTGCCAGCAGAACGCTGCGCCGAGCACGCGTAATCCGCCCCCCCTATAGCGCGCCGTCCCTTTGCACCAGAATCAGGCTGACGGATGAGTCGGCGCCCCGGCGGTTTGTAGGCCATCGTCGACACGGTGGTCGTTCGAGTCGGGGACACCGTCGCGGCGGCACTCTTCCGGTGGCTGGACACCCACGGCGACGTCGAGCCCGGCGGGGCCGCGGCTGTCGCGAGCGGCATCGCGACAAGCACAGCCCTGATTGCGGTCGCGCTCGGGATGCGGCAGCAGCGCATGGCGAAGCAGATGGCGCTGGATGTGTTTGTCGCAGGTGCATGACGGGGACCGGAGCAACTAGGGACTAGCGATTCTTCACCAGTTGTCTGGAAGCAATAGCTCGATTATAATTATACGTAGTTTGGCACGGGATAGGCGGTTGGTCACTCTGTAAGGCACGGTGAATAAATGATATCAATGCCGCAGTCTCCTGAAGAGGCACCATGGGTAAAACCGAGGCTCATTCGGAGGCTGCTTGAGCCGCCGGCATTGCTTCCGGCGTAATGTTGGGGGGCTGTCACATGAGTGAGATGAGCCGGGTTAAAAGCCAGGGCTCATCAACCGTGTCGGCGATCTCACTGTTGGCGTCACCTTGTCTCATCGGGCGCATCCGGTGCAATGGCAAGGCGCATTTGGAGGCTCTGCTTGCCGCTGATCTCGCCGGCGTCGTTCCTGCTGCCTTAAGCGCTGTTGGAAGCTCGGGACTGGGCGCCATGGAAGGCTGGTTACACCCATAGATTATAGTCTAGCTTGCTGGCGGGGCGGGTATTACACTAAAGTTGGGGGCTTGGGCACTAAGGCCAGTTTAGGTCAGGTCAGGTCAGGTCAGGTCGGGTCGGGTCGGTGAACTGCCGGTGTGGCTTAGCTTCCGACGCTGGTCAACGCTGCATGATCGTGGATTGTTCTAAGAGTAACACTGCAGCGTGCGTATCAGCTGGAGCCAAAGAGGCCCATGTCCAGGATCTTGAAGCTCTGCAGCATCTGCTTGAACAGGTCAGGGGCTCGCAGGTAGGCGGTCTTGGCGCCCGCGCCGGCGTGCTCCGCCGACGCGCTCTTCTCGTGGATGTACGCGGGCGTGTTGAGGGAGATGACAATGTCGGACTGCACCTGGGGCAGCCGCACCACGCCCAGGATGATCTGCACGTAGTTGCTGGTGTCCTGCGGCTGCCGCCCTTTGGCGATCGTCTGGTAGCCCAGCGCGCAGGCGCAGACCGAGTGCGGCGGCAGGTTGGGGACCTCCGCGGCATCTGCCACACCAACAGCAGGCAGATCACGTCAGCAGACAGACCCACCGAACAACCGCTCTGCCCCAGTATGTACGGGCCAAAGCGACCGCCGCTGAGGCATCTCATGGGTATCACGAGGCGCTGTCAGGCTGGGCCGGGCAATCGCGGAGGACATCCGCCGGCGCTCACTTAGGGTGTACACGGTCTCCATGGTGCTCGACTCGGCGTCATTCTGGACGGCCAGGTCCTCGAAAAAGTAGTGCGCGCAGCGGTTGTTCTCCACCTTGGCGATCTCCTGCTCACACCCAGGGTGCGCGGGGTGTCAGCTGCGGGTGGTGGGGCATCGCCGCGGCGGATGATGCGCGGGACGGGGCGCGGGAGGGGGCGGCGGCGCACCAGGATCTCAATCACCAGCGACTGGTCCTGATTGGCATCGGCAAACACCTGCCAAAAAACAGTGAGACAAGGTGTCAAGGGAAACCACCCGGATACATATACAAATAGAGCCAAGTACTTTCTCTTTCTGTTTTTGGACGCGTGAAAAGTACATAAAATACACATAAAATACATTTTGTCTTTGAAAAATTCAGTGTCGAATGAGAGGTGGAAAAATACGTGCTTGATGGGCGGCGCTCGGTGGATCCCATATACAGTACTTGCCCGGCCTGCTGCGGCGCTGGACGGCGAAAGCAGTGGTTCAGGGGGGGGGGGGGGGGGGGGACACCTCCTGGTGGTCCGGCACCGGGCGAAACTTGCTGATGTCATGGAACCGCATCGGGAGCTCCATTTCCATGGCGCCGCCAAACAGAGGCTCCGCCGCCCAGTCGTCGCCCGCCTGGTCGGCTGCCGGCCGCGGTGCCGTTGAGCGGCGGGGGTGCCTGCCGCGGCGGATGCGCCTGCATCTGCTGGCACTGCTGCGCCGCCATCTGCTGCTGCAGCGCCAGCATCTGCTGCAGCTGCGCCAGCGCGGGCCCGCCCAGGTCCTGCCCCCCGCTCGCCATCGCGGCCTGAACCTGCTCCTGAACAGCCTGAGGGCGCGCAGGTGCCGGCAGCACGTCAGCTCATGCCGCACTGCCCCGTGACACGCGCAATGCATGGCCCACCCTCCCCACCCTCAAGAGCAGCATAGGCGGCTGCCGTGCCGGATCAGCGCCCGCTGGATCAGCATGCTCCCACCACAGCAGCACAATGCCAGGGATACGTTTCGCTCATGTGATGTGTGATCGCTAATTGGGGTCCACAGCCAGGAGGACACTGTTCCAGCTGCTCCCCAAAGCTCCTACAGACCTAAGCAGGTCAATGACCAATACAGAGTAGGTGCTTGGAATGCAGGTGGAATGAGCCCCCCCCCCCCCCCCCCCCCCTCCCCCTCTCCGCTGGTGATGTTCTCACGCTTTTTCCCTTTTAAATTGAATGGCCCTAGTATGCGTGTTGGAGCGGCGGTTTGCGCGCGCGAGGTGAACCTGTGAGGAATCTGCGGGGGCGGGTGGGGTCGATTCCGCTGGCTGTGGGCTGAAGCATGCCGATGAGTTGCTGCATGAGGCGAAGGCGAGGGCAAAGATGGAGTGGACTCGGTCGGCAGCCTTGGATGAGCTAAAGGGCCGAGCATGCAAGCGGGGGGGCGGGGCCGCCCGAAGGGTGGGGGGGTGGGACAGCCACGCCGCGAATTTATCAAAATATCCAGCGCCTGAGATTTCTCGGGATCCTCACCTGCTGCTGCGCAGCTGAAAGCGCTACTCCCTCTTTCTGCTGAGCTGCCAAGGCAGCGGCAAGTGGCGGTGCAGACGCGAGAAGCTCGGGGATAGTCGCTGGCGCCGCTGCTGCATGGTCATATGCTTCCCCGGATGGCTCCCCCGGCCGGGCCCCGGCTTGCGAAGCGGCAGCTGGCGGGGCAGCAGCGGCGGCGGCGGCGCCCGTCGGAGTTGGCGAGGACATTTTGACCGACGTCTTCGGGCGCACGACACGCGAGGAAACTTGCGCCAGACACGGTTACACAGGCTGCTGCGGACACGAAATTTTGCGCCCGTGATCAGCCAGTGTAGACGACGGCCAGGGAGGGACGGCTCAGCTAGGACGAAAGAAAGCAAGCGGAAGACGAAAGGGTGCTCCAGTAGGAGAAGTCGGTGTGCCATCATCATCACACGCGCGCACGCACAGGCGCAGGCGTACTTGTACCCCCGCCGGTAGGTATGCCGCCGCGCGCCGCCGCTCGAAATGTCAACAGCAATGGCGGCGGTTGGATGAAGCACGAGTTGAAAGTACTACAGAGTAGACAGCGTCCTCGTCATCAGATTGCTGACTGAGACCAGCCGCGCGGGTTAAGGGCGGTTATTTGTGAAAGGCTGCTATTTGTGAAGTGTGCCAGTAGTTAACACATGTAGTAAGCCCAGTCAGCACTCAGCAGCCGACGAGCAGCGCCGACGACAAGACATTCGAGCGGGAGAGTTGCACCTGCTCTTTTAATTGGGCTAAGCCCTGTTCCCCAAGCTCGTACCCTACCGTGACTGGCCGTACCGGAAACTTTTTATTATTACATTTTATTTTTATTATTTTTATTTTTATTCTGATTCATTTTTATTCATTTTTTATTCATTTTTATTCATTTTTATTTTTATTATTACATCTCATAAATAATCCTTTGTAGCAGTCCGAAATGACCGATGAGCAGAGCGACCAGTGGCCGTACCGGTACTTGCCGTCGTTTTTCCGTCCCCGGGACAGGACTAGCAGCAACAGTGAACATCTTGCAGCGTCTCTCTACTATGACGGCCGTTTAGGCAGCGATCCAGTTCATACGGAAAGCCCTGGCCTGGGTAGGCGACGCTTCGTTACAGTCAATAAGCAAATTGCCGAAGCATTCTGCAAGACTATTTAGAGGCCGCCAGTGAAGGAATTGCTAATACTGTTGGAACACCGTCCAAAACCTTGCCATAAAAATACCCGCCGGCACTGACCATGAAAGTACCGTTTGGGCGGCGGCCCATTCGAGTAATGCGAGTTCGGGCAAGCCCCATCCCGCGGAGCAAAGGATTTCGGGAGTGCGATGCATGTGCAACAAAAATAAAGGGAATGTGAGGGAGGGCCCCGACGCCATAGCTTGAAAATTTCCCATTCCCAGTAAAATCCAGGGCGCCGTCTTAGATTCACTTTCCGCCACATGCATGGTAGTGTCCAAGGAATCGCTCAGGCAGCATATATGGCATGAATCCGGGCCAATCGGCGGGCATTGGGAAATACTCGGGTGCGTAATTGTATCGTAATGTGCAGCCCGGCCACAACTACCCCCCCCCCCCCCCCCCCCACCCCCCCCCCCCCCCCCCCCCCCCCCCCCGCCCCCCCCCCCAACACCATGAAATGGTCCTCCGCGCTCATTGCGAGAAGTGGGCGAACATGGCAAGCATGTTATCGAACGAGCCTGTGATACCATCGATCAGCGCCGTCCGCGTATATAACTGACTTGGCACCCGTAGTGGTTGCCGTGCCGCTAATGTGTCGGTGCACCCTGGTACATCACACCCTAGATATTCTACCCCATCGAATATATCTTTGATAAATATGTTAAATAATAGGATGGGGGAAGCGGGGCAGCACCCTACCCTTGTCGGAGGCTACGCTCTATATGGGTATGGGGTCTGATAGTATTCCCGGGGCCACCTCTGTCGTAACTCGTACCATAGTATCCTTGTATAAAGTTTTAATCAAGTTGTGCATATGATCCGTGACTCATATGGCTTGTAGTTTTAGGAATAAAAGCTCGTGAGGTGCGGTGTCATATGCCTTCCTAAAGTCAATAAATCCCGCGTACGTGGGTAGATCTAACGCTTGGCGACGAGCCGTGATATTGAACAAGTTGGCGATTTCATGGGGCCCTCCGTCCTCATTCCGCATAAAACCCGCTTGCTAACGGCGGATTATCCCTCAAGCCTGGCAAGCGTCTTGCACGCGTTGGGTCATTGCGATGATACAGAGTGTCATAGCGGCACCCATAATCGAAATACACATATAATTGTCCATTATGGTCAAGTATCCTTTTTTGAGCACCGATACTATGGCCGAGCTACGCCATTGCTAGGGGATATACTTCTTAGTCCATATCCCGCTATTTAAGGCCAGCAATGCCTTTCCAAAATGGCTATTCGGGGCGTATGTCGCCAATTTTAAAGCCTACGCAGTAATCGTCCCATCTTGCCCCGGGGCCTTATTATTGTTTAAACGCCTAAGAGCCTTGACTAGTTCCTCGTCCCATGCTATAGGCCCATTAATCCCGTTTAGTGCGGGGGCTATGGGTGGCGATGTACAGTGGCGATGTTCCCACGCCGCACGGTATATCGCCACATGTCGTGCTAGGGGTTGGGGGTCACGCAACAGCTCCCGATAGATGGTGCAGCGCCAAGCACGCATTGATTTCGCCCGGTTCGGTATGAGGTACCCCCGATACCGGATCGCGTATTGGCTGGTCGTTCGCGCCCTCGAATGAAACCTGCCCCTTACGGAGAGAGCGCGGCCACATCCGGAACTCCCGTCCCCCACCGCCCTTCTAAAAATCCTGAACCGCTTTTTGCACGGCCCGCTGCCCCTGGCGGCCGCAGTTATTACGTACTAGTGTCCGAACCCTATTTTATGCCGTGCAACAACATAATGTGCCGACGCTAGAGCGGCATCCCGAGGGGCCCTAGTCCCATGGCACGCCAGAAAGGCCACGCGCCGACGATTAATCGCACCTAGGATAGACCGTTGCGGCGGCGGCCATGGGCCACGACGCCTAGGCTTGGCAACAACCCCTACGCCGCGCGCCGCCGACCATGCAGCCTGGATAAATTGGTCGGCGCCGGTGTCTAGCCCCCCCCCCCCCCCCCCCCCTACTCCCGAGCGCCAGCTGTCTACAGCAAGTGGGTCATCCAGAGGGGCGAGCACCGCGAGCGGATTAGCGGTGACGAAATCGTGGAACGGCTTTGACCATTCAGAGGGAGAGTCACCGTGGGCCGGTTTGGGAATGGACCTTAAACACACGCGTTCATGCATGGGAGGTGGACGAATGTCCTCACAGATGGCGCCCATAGGGAAAGAAGGCCTGACATGGAAGTGATATCGGAGGTGTCGGAGAGTAGTCCACCCATGCCGAGGGCGAGAGAGTGGGGCGGGAGGGCCTATGGTGGGGGCCATATGATGAAGTGGTTGAGAACGCGGCAGCTGGCCCTTCAGCAAGTGCCGCTTTCGCGTGCTGACACATCCCGCGGCCACAAAGGTTTACCGCCCGGAAAAAAACGACACCAGGGTTTACCGCCCGGTTTACAGCCGCCAAGAAGACACCGCCAACGCGTGACGAGTGGAGCCGCCAACTCCCTTTCATCCATGTCCCAATCCCCCCCCCCCCCCCCCCCCCCCCACCCCTCCCCCACGATTTTATCCCTCGTATAACTCGTACAAAGCCGCGTCAACTCTTTGCGCAGGCGGTCCCGATACGGTTCCCCTTGCGAGCAGTGGGCAAATACGCCGAGGTAAATATAGTGGCCGCGAGTCACTGCAACCCCCCCCCCCCCCCCCCCCCCCCCAAATCGGACACCGGTCTAACACGGGTAGGGCGCGCCGCCAACTGCTTTCGCCTGATACGGCGACAAGACTAACACATTGTACGCACGTTCCGATGCGACGCGGTCACCGAGCGGATACTAGTCAGAGTACCCATTAAAGCGCACTCGATAATCGCACGGTCTCCCTACCCGTGGTCTCTTGAACGAGCATAACATCTACGGATTGCTCGATTAGAAGCGCACCAACATTCTCCACCTTGGAAGACAACCCATTCACATTCAGCGTCGCAACGCACAGGTTGGCGGGCATGGCAGGGAAGGGGAAGGGCGAGGGGTGGAGAGGAGGGGGAGGGCGGGCGGCGTGGCGATCCCAGCACGAGCGGTGTTCCCGCAAGTATACCACCCCCACCGGCTTTGAAAGCGTTGCAAACGGTCGCGGACATGCGCACCCTGCCCTTTGGGTATAATACACATCAAAGCGCACTAGCCTATCCCGCTGCAACACACGATCGATCTTCAGAATGGCCAAGGGGCGGCCATTAAACGCCCAATCGACGCGGTTCCAAAAGGCAGGTGGTAGCGACGTGTCCCCCCAACAACACACACGACACAGGGACGCCCCATCGTCCGCCCCGGCCAGGTGCCCAACGGTCCAAGGGCGAGCCCCCGTCACTATGACGGCTGCACCCGGTGGCGTGCGGCTGCGCATATCTGGGCCAACCCTGCTACCGGAGCCACGTTTATGTTATACCAGGCGCACTGCGGTAGGGTCCTGGCAAACATTCCCTAGCTAGCGCGAGATATACGGGTTACGGATCCCCGAGTCGCCGGCCGGACATGGCCGACAGCACGGGGGCGGATACCGCTCGATCGGTTACGGACTAGTTTTTACGCGATGGGGCGCTAAGGCCTGCCGGTTTGACCGCGGGCGGCGGGCGGGCGGGCGGTGGCAATCTTACGGGATGCGGAGCGGAGCCGGGATGCATCATGAGTCATGTCCCGACCTCGCGGCGTCAAGTCATGGCCTTTCCTGTCCCGGCCTGTCCTGGTCGACTTGGCGTGCCGGGGGGGGGGGGGGGGGGGGTCGACGCAAGCAATTGGTTAGTCTCCTACTAACCGCGCGACCGATCGTGAAATCCTCGCCGCCACACACCACCGTGACGACCGGTAAAACCCCCGAAGCTGCGCGGCTAATAGTCCCGAGGGAGGGCCGTTGGAGTGCTGACGACGGGCTGGTTGGCTGGCGCCGGGGGGGTGGCGACGGTTGGCGGGTTGGCGTGCTTGCGGGCTTGCGCGGGCGGTCGACTCGGCGGAGCGGGCGGTGTCGTCGCGGTACTTAATGGCAATACTGCGCTTAACACAAGGAAAAAGCGGGTGATGAGAAGCTTACCGGCTTTATCTATATATATCCCGACAGATTACGGCGCTCTCCGATAGCTTAGTGTGTTAAATTGGTGAACTACCGTTTCGCACCGTCCAAGGATATAATACGAATACAATCCCGAACATGCACGAATATATCCCGCACAGCCAATATCCAGCCAAGGGTCGCGTCTCGATTAGCCTCGAGGTGGGCCCATGGCAGCCCATCCCGAGACCCGAGTGAGGTGTTCTCCAGCTGCCCATGGTCTAAGGCTTAGATGGGGCTGGTTGGTGGGTTGGATGCGCTCGCATCAAGCCCACCAGAGCCGGCCCAACATGCATGTTCAATCTTGAGTAATTACTAACTATATCGGGACGACCTACTGCCACCCACAACTGCATCACCTGTTTGGCCCGTCTGGTGCCAAGCCCCGGATGCAGGTAGCTCGGTACCATACCAAGGGACATGCCAAATCTTGGTGGATGAACCGAGCTGTGCCGGTAGCGCATCCGTGCGAGATGAGAGTCGGTCATGAAGCGTATTTCTACGGGCACACTCGCAAATGCGCAGCCCCATGGGGCCTCACCCACTCCGAATTAAACCGGGCGGAGACGGGCTCCAGAGATAGCCTATGACCATACCTAGGCCATCTTATCGGGACCTGGCGGCACAATGGCCCCTTGGGGCTGTTATAGCAACATTGGGGGGGGGGGGGGGGGGGGGGGAAGGGGGTCAAATTATTCCCTTGAATCGGGCAGTGCCGGGCGGGATACGCCACCACGCCTGCGGATAGCGGTCAAAGAGTTCTTGTGAGGGCTTCCCTAGCACCTATGACTACCGACTGTCGTTGGATATGGTTGGCTGGAGTGGAAATGGCTCCAACTCTCGACCGAGGGAGTTTATAAAGGGGTCTGTTATGTGTGTGCTACGGGAAAATAGTCGGGTGCGTCGTGTTCGGGGCATCCCGTGTTGGGCACGTACACTTCGCATCCGAGCGTGATCTCTAAGTTCTTGAGCCAACCATATCACTATCAGGCCACATCACGGGGTGGGTGTCCCCGTGTCCCGGCGGGGGTTGTGGCCGGGCTGCACAGTATGTTATACAATTACGCACCCGAGTATTTTCCACTCCCCGCCGATCGGCCCGGATTCATGCCATGCCTGAGCGGTTCCTTGAACACTGCCCTGCATGTGGTGGAGGTGAATCTGATACTATCGAACATATGTTGGTGGAGTGCGTGCCCGCGGCGGGGGTATCAGCGTCATAGTTTGGGGGGGTTAGTTCCGGAGTTTAGGGATTTTAGTAGTAGTCAAGGTAATGCGACAACACCTGAGGAGTTAACTGCCTTTATTTTGCCCCCCCCCCCCCCCCTCTCCCTTCACAGCGCCCTGGATTTTTACTGGGAATGGGACATTATTCCAGCGATGGCGTCGGGCCCTTACTCACATTGCCTTTTTGTTGCACATGTATCGCACTCCCGAAATACCTCGCTCTGCGGGATGGGGCTTGCCCCAACTTGCATTAACCGAATGGGCCGACGCCCAAACGGGTAGGTCGGACCTTTCGTGGTCAGTGCCGGGTATTTTGATGGCAGTGTTAGACGGTGATCCAACAGTGTTGGGTGGAAATTCCGCCACTGGCCTCTAAATATATAGGTAGTCTTGCTGAATGTTTTGGCAATTTGCTTGTTGACTGAGACGGAGCGTCGCCTACCTAGGGCTTCCCGTGACTGGATCGCTGCCTAAACGGCCGTCGTCGTAGAGACGCTGCAAGGGTTTCACTGGTGCCAATCATGTCCCGGGGGCGGAAAAACAAATCAGGCTAGGGCTAGGCCATCTTATCGAGACTTCCACGAGCGGTGCATTCTCGGCTCGGCTAGCCGACCATGGGCGTCCCCCTCCCCCCCCCCCCCCCCCCCCCCCCCCATTAGCGCTCGCTGCGGGTGGAGCGGCTGCAGGGCAGCCGGGCTTGCGGCTATTTCCGGCGCCCGTTCCGACGACCCTGCCCCACTCACGATTCACTGTAAAATGAATTTCAGCCGACGAATATCACCACAACGGGTGCTGCAGTCCTATATAAAGCATTATATACTGCAAGTGTGTACCCGATAATATCGCGTAAATCCGCTAAGTGACCAAAACGTACCATCACAATGCGTCGGAGAATATCGGACCCGCCCGCGCGCGGCCCACCCTCACCAAACCCGCCTACCCTACTGGCCGGTGTAAACCAGGCTGGTATTACCTGTACAGGTGCCGGTTTACCCGCATTCGCTTCATTCCATCATCAGCAGCTGGAGCAGACGAGTTTGAGTCAAAGTGTCAAACCAAGCCTGCCGTGCAGAAATTGTGCAAGGTATAACCGTATTAACTTGCCGCGAGAATTATCAGAGGCGCCACCAAGGGTGCAGGTTCTTGCTGCATGCGCGGCTCGGCACGATAGCCAACCAGGGGGAAGTATTCAGGAGGGGGGCGATGCATCCGTCCGTCAGGTGTCCACCCAGGGGCCACTCAAGATCTTGGGGCGACTGCTCACTGTTTTGGTACCCTGGAACCAACCCCCTCGCTCGCTCTCACCTAGACCTGCCCTGTGCCCCATAATTGCCAGGGACCGTCGCTCCCCGTTGTTCGGCGGTGCGTCTGCCGCTGCTCAGGTGAGTTTCGCCCACCTCCAGGCCGGCTCACACCTCATTGCGCGCAGGCTCGCCTCTAAGTGGCTTGCAGGCCCTGTTCAGGTGTACGGGTACGGTGCCACGCATACCACTTCCGCGCGATATTGCCCGCCAACAGCGGCGAGTCGCGCGTTCGCTTCTCACAGGAATGCTGCGCCCTTTGCCCGTCTGCCCCAGGGTGAGTATGACCCAGAGGCGACAGAGAGGGAGAATGACCGCAACATTGCGGACGTTGGCGACCGCGTCAGCCTCCTAAAAAGCATCACCCAGGGCATCCAGGACGAGGTCCAGACTCAAAATGGCGTGCTGGACGGAATGGTGGTTCCCCGTAGTGCCCCTTTGCGTGGCACTGCGAACACCACGCCACATGGCAGTGCTGCAGCGGGGAGCTGGCACAAGGGAGCTGACATTCGGGGTGTTGTGCATGTGCAGGGAATTGACATGTCTGGCACGAAAGACATGCTGAGCGGGACAGTGGGTCGGCTGACTAAGGCAAGTACAGAAAATAGAACAGCACATGCCTCCGGTACGCTGCTCTATTGGGCATGTCGTGCCATGGTCAGGAGAGCAGCGTTCCATGAAGGGAGGGAACGCGACGCTGTTTCTGCTTCACAGATATGTATCCGCATCGCGTCATTCCTCAGACACGAACAGATACGGCATCTTTCGGCTGTCGTCATGGAGGTTAAATCCAGGCTTGTTTAGACTTTCCTCAGGAGGAGCAGCCGGCACTAGTTTGGAATGCAGGCGCGAATCGTTCCTGCCAGCCGTACGATTGATCCTCCTGCACGGGACCGCAACCCGCTAAAGCGACATTATATAGTGCGTGTCCATTTGAGCTGGTAGTGGTCGTCACCAGATTGGCAACACTACGCCGCTCGGTGGCGGACGGCCCCGTGTGGACACGGGCGCTCGGGGACTACATGGACTATATGACATCACATTTTGTGATGCATCCCACCCCGCCTCACATTTTGTGATGCGCCTGCCTTGAGCCCCTGCGCGCCTGCCACGTCCAGGTTATGGAAGACAAATCAAATAAGAAGATGCTCTACACTGTCGGCGCGATTGTCGTGTTCTTCCTGGTCCTGTACTTCCTTTTCCGTTGACAAGGAAGGTTGATGTAACTATCATGAGGGTGTCGCGTATGAATCCCGCCTCGGGCTCATTCCGACATTGGTATCCCTCTGCAACCAACACGTGACCGTGAAAGTTGCATTCCTGTTTGTTGCACCTCAGGTTGAACGGCAATCTCATTGTGAGAGTGGCCAGTTGCCCTTTATGATAGAGCAATAGCATGGATCATTTGGACCAACCGCAGCACCTTACTGGTTTTAATCCCTGACAATTCACAAACGTAAGAGCAGGAAGGAAGCTGTGGGCTATGCGAGTATGAGAATGGCAGCTCTTGGCGTGTCAGTTTCTCCCCTGCAACACCTGCAAAGCCGCTTGCCGATTCTAAAATGCGCCAATGGTCGGGGTGTCTAAACGCTGGTCCGGTTTTCACGCCCTCCCCGAGCACGCATCAGATTCGCGTGGAAGAAGCTCGCCGGCAAGGCTGCCAGGCTTTACTTCGCCATTTTGCGGGACACGCCATGTGCATGATAGACAGATCAACATCTGTTTTCATGCGTGTGCGGCAGGTGACGGGGCAGCATGCCCACCGCAAGTGCTATCCGGCGGGCCATGCTATGCTGCACCTGCTTATTGGCCTGCAACCCAACTATCTGGGACTAAATGGGTTGAAGACACCTCGTACAATCTGGATGGCGTGACTGTCACCATGGGAAGGGGGCTGACAAAATATCATGTCCACGAGAAGCGTCGCTCTCCACGCTGGCAGTCAGAAAATGACGTGGAATGTATTTGGATGTGGCATAGAATCGGAAATTCAGCGCAACTGTGGGAGCACCAAACCCGGGCGCGGTAGATGGTATGCTCGCTTGACGACACGGTAGATTAGTCATGGGGGCCGCACAGATGAATAGTCCTGCGAGCATGCCGCCGGAGCGCGCTCTACTTCAACGGGCTGTGTAGCCAGAGGTGGTCGCGAAGGCGCTGCGCGTCAGATCCGAAGAATTCATCCACCTGCAAGCAACATTCGCTGCCTCGGTACATGCCACGCAAGAGCGTGCACGTTGCCGAGTGTGTGCCTGATAGCGTCAATTCATCGTGTAACTGCATCATCCCGATGCCTTTGCCATGCCATGCATCCCGAAGTCTTGCCAGCCCACCTTTTTGCCTTTGGAGAAGAAGGTATACGTGGGAGTGAACTTGATTCCCTTCAAGGACAACAAAACGTCTGTTGTCTCAGAGCCCCCACGCAGGGCTGCTACCCATGGTGGGCGGGTGGCGTTGCACAGCTCCAACCCACCTTTGCCTCGTGAAGCATGTAGTCTACTTGTGCAACAGCGTACTTGTGCTGCGGGAACTGATGGCACCGAAGCACAAAGGGGGCTCAGCCATCTGGGCGAGGAATCCCATTGCCGCGATCTACACATAGGCAATTTAGATTCAGGAAGAGATGGAGGGGCAAGTAGCACTGCAGGCCAAACCGACCTCCTTGCTGTACTTGATGAGATACGGTAACATCTCATGGCAGTGACTACACCTGCGAAGACGTGCCCCAATGTAGCATATCAGGGTAGGGAAACAAAACACGAGTCTCTGTCGAAATTATTCATAGGTATTAAACTCTCGAGCAAGCGCTGCGTACCAGGATGACCCAAAGCTCACAACCACCTGCGGCACAGGTGCAACTTTACATCACTCAGGACAGGCAAACACTCTTCTCACAAGAACGAGATATCACAGCGCCATCCACATGAACCTCAGGCGGGTGATAGCGCTCAGGTGAGTGCAACCGAGAACGAGTAGGGATATTCACCTTGCCTGCTTTGGATGAGTCCAGGACGAATCGCAGCTCGTCATCCGTGCGACAGCCGGTCATGTTTGGCGTGACTTTCACCGGTAGGGACGCCTTGCTGGGGGGCTGGGCTCGCAGTACGCGAGGGCGAGGCAGTTCACGTGCAGGCGTGCAGAGCGGTTTCAACTAGCGGCAGTACAAACTTCCAAAACAATTGTAGAATTTATACCGACACGGACAGCGAAATCGAAAGCTGGACGTGTGCCACACCGCATGATGCGAATGTAACAACCTGCCTGTCGGAACGCGTACCTTCAGCCTCGAGCTGGTAGCGCCTCGCAAAGCTTCCGCGGGGCGGTCGTATGCGTCAGTGAGCCATTGAAACGCCATGTGTGCGCTCACAGCGCGGGGAGGCCGAGGTCGCAGCAAGTCCAGTTCAATAGGCTTACCAGCGCTGAGCCGCACAGCGTGAAGTGAGATACGCGGTCTGTACAGTCCGCCGACGATGCTGCGGAGGGCTGCGCCGCTCACTTCATTTGCCCGCACCAGCCGTACGGGTACCCGGCACGGGTAGTGCTGCCTCGGCGCGCGGGTGCCTGCGCCTGTTTTCCCGCCCCCGGGACAGGACTGGCCTGGGCACCAGTGAAACCCTGGCAGCGTCTCTACGACGACCGTTTAGGAAGCGATAAAGTTACGGACTGAATGCCCTGGGTAGGCATTCAAGCATTCTGCAAGACTAATTAAAGGCCAGTGATGGAATTCCCAACATGTTGGATCACCGTCTAAATCTAAAACACTGCCATCAAAATACCCGGCACTGACCATGAAAGGTCCGGCCTACACGTTTATTGGGCGTCAGCCTATTCGAATAAGGATCAATGCGAGTTGGGGCAAACCCCATCCCGCGGAGCAAAGCATTTCGGGAGTGCGATACAGGTGCAACAAAAAAGGCAATGTGAGGGAGGGCCCGATGCCATAGCGCCTGGAATTTTCACATTCCCAATAAAATCGTCCAGGGCGCCGTGGAGAGAGGGGGGGGACCCCGCCCAAAATAAAGGTAGTTAAGTCCCCATGTGTTGACGCAATAACCTGACTGCTAATAAAATCCCTACTAAACTCCGGAACTAACTAACAACCCCGAATTATGACGGTGATACCCCCACAACAGGCACTCCACGCCTGTTGCATCTCTCGCGTATATCATAACACGCTCGGACATGAAGACGCACGTGCATTGTAACACTAGCCTAAATAAGATTAAATGGTGCATCAACCACCATTGATCACTACAGCGTGACACAGCGTACACGCCGTGGGAGGTTAATAAACGTCGCCGGGACTATAATTATATTCATGCATTTAAAAGCAGAAGGTGACGGGAGCTGTCGGGAACAACGCTTGGAGCGTTGCGCATGACCGTGGGCACGGGGATGAGAGGAGCATACAATGGGTCGAAGGGCCATGCATAGCAGCGCACCGCTACACATGTCGTAGCGGGGCGCAAGACATGCTAAACACAAGTGCGAAGTCACAACATGCTACAGCTCCACCTTGCTACCACGGCACGCTACGCCACACCCCCTTTTGTGTTATTTCCAGCAGTGCGGCGGTGCATGTGAGCGGGCGCGCGGCAGTGGGCGGGCGGAATGAATTATTTACATCCGGTTTCGGCTGGGACCGCCACGGCGGCGGGCCGGCTGCTCGTGGGTGGCGGCAGCGGATAATGCCATCGAGGCCTGGCGGCTGGCCCGCAACCCAAACGGCCCACCGCCCGCCCTGGCCCCAGCACCGTCCCGACCCCGGGCCGGCACTCCAGCCGCTTGGCGCGCTGCTTGGCCTTATTGGCCGGGGACTCCGGGCTACTGCCCTCATCGACGTTGTCGCCGGGGAAGGCTTGCATGGCGGCCATGTTCTTGACCACGTTGGTGTTGTGCTTGATGATGCCGCCCGCCTTCATGTGATATGGGCACGCAACGCGTCGGGCACGGACGTCGAGGTGAAATACAGCGAGACGACACCTTCATTGGACACTTGAAAACCTGCAACACGCAGGTTCTATTTTCCGGCTTTGTCGTACTGCTTCCGCTCAGTACAGTTGTCTAGTATGTCCGCGAAAGCAAGCCGAAAGCGTCCTCGCCGTGAGGTTACCTGCTCTGGGTGCGTGAACGCGAATATGGCAGATGGTCGCCTGACCATGAAACACTGCATGCCGCACGTCCCCATCGATGCGGCCCTTGTTGCACAGAGCACCGAGCGAGGCATCGAGTGGTATGTTGGGCATGCCTCCATGCCTCACAGCTTTGCCCGCGGGGGTGCCTAGCTAGAAGTAACTTGGCTTGCTTGGCCATGATGGAGGGTGATGGGGGACGAGGAACTACGGTACTGTCTAGCGGGTGTACGAGTGTGCGTCAGGTAGGCGCAGCTGCTGCTTTCAAAACTAACTCCGGCGCCGCGCTTGGACGACGCGCGCTCCGGTCCGCTATTATCCAGCGAAGCGTCGATTTTTCGGCGGTGAGCTTTATTGCCGTACGGGTACCTATATAGTGCAGCGGATCGGGCCTATAGGTGCATCACTAAAGCGCTTATCTACTGGCATGTACTACTAAGTACTATAACCCACCCACCCGCCCGCCCGCCCACGGTCCTTAATTACACACCCGTCCGATTACGATCTCGCGGTTGGGAGGCTACGAGTACTGGTACTCGCTACTCGCTGTTGGTAATGGAAAAAAAAACTATGGTAGTACAAAGCGCTGGCAATGCGAACGCTCGCTGCTGGTATTGGTACTCGCTATTCGCTGCTGGTAATGGAAAAAAACTCTGGTACTTCAAAGCGCTGGCAATGCAAACGCTCGCTGCTGGTACTTCAAAGCGTTGGCAATGCAATTCATGGAACTGTAGGCCAGTGATATAGAACCCGTTCTTTACAAATTTTCTGAAAAATCGACGCATCGCTGATGCAACTGTCAAGTTACTTCATGTATAGCGCAAGTCGTAGCAGTAGTGCAAGTACCCGGCTTGTTGCGTATCCATAGCGTAATTTCCGTAATTGTGTTAGCCCTTGAGCCACATGCCGTATGGCGACCGTATTTCGCGTTTAAATGAGGACACATGTGTCGCCGGATGACACAGACGTGTTCCATGACCGTAGTTCATTCGTAGCTACCCCCCTTAAAGGAGAATCGGTCGCGTAATGAGCTTTTTATTCGACGGTACGCGTCTGCACAAGCCCAAACACTGAAACAAGCGGCTGACTACGTCGGATCCGCCAACGGCTTGTAGTGCCGCAAGGGGCCGGTTGGCACACGGTGCAGCAAAATTGTCGGCTTCTCCCAGCTACCGAACCCAAACCCATGTATTCAACTAGCACCCACCCGCCGCCGGCACCCAGCGTTACCCACCATCCACGGTTCCCCGCCTCGCCCAGTATGGCCAACCAGCTGCCCGCAAAGTACAACGACGTCCCTAGGAAGTTCACCCGTTACCTCGACCAGCAATTGGTGGAGAAGGGGTGCATCCATCTTGAGCCAGGGTGGGTTGCAACCTGCACGAGCGACAACAACCTGTATGTCTCTCTCGACACAGAACACACATGGCCGGGCATCCTCACCGTTTGGGCCGGGGCTGGAAGTTCTCGTCCTCATAGACGCGCCGGCGATACCCCGGTTATGATGACGCGTGTTTAGTGAAGTCAACGGGACATGGCTCGCCGCGGCGCGGGCTCAGCTGTACCGCGCCCTGGAAGTGTGCATCGCGAAGGACCTACTAGGGAACCCAAAGCTGCGGGAAGCCTTCGTCCAGTTCAAGCTGTTCACGGCAATGGCGCTCGCGGCTATGGCCCTGCTGTCCCGCTACTTGTACATGAATCATCACACGTTGATCGATGTGCGCAAACTAATAGAGGCTGCCAAAAAAAGGGAAGCCGACCTGGCGGGGGGCATCGTCCCCGATTACCCGCACCCAACATGTGCAGTTGCAACACTCTTGGAAGCCTTCCTGCCGTACCCCAACATGCCGTGGGGCGTGGACGAGGCCACCGGGTCAGCACCTTCTGTAATGACTCCCATCATGCAATAGGCAGTCAAGATCTTGTTCTATATTGTCGACTCACGAAATTTTGCAGTAAAACCAATTAAGGAGATGCTCCACCCCCCCCCCCCCCCCCTCGGCCCCCCCCTTATTGGGAGAGGTAGACTGCGGACGGATGAGGCATAGTTGGGCCACCAGCCAAAGTGCTTAAAGTTAAAGATGAGGCGTAGTTGCCCATAGCCAGTAAAGTAGCAAGTAGCAGCACGCAAAAGTGTTGTTGTTTTAGCATGGTGTAACAGTCTGACAAGCCTTACCCCTATGACTGCCCAACTGTGTCACCTCCCCTAGTAGTCCCTCGTACCCAACAGAGTGCCAGCAGGAGTTGTTCAAAGTCGTCGTCGATTCAGATGGTGGAGACGTCACAGCCGCCGCTGATCAAAACCGCAAGGGGGTTAGTTTTTGGGCGGTGGGCGCTGGGTGCGCAGGGCAGCGGCGCTGGGGCGCTGGGCGGCATGGTTGGGCAGCACAACTTTGATCGATTACACTTACCAACTTTACGGAAATACAGCTAGTAGTGCAGGGTCATTGTGTTATCTGACATCCCGCATGATTGCCCCTCTGCGGCATCTGTGCAGGGCAGCCACCCCGTCCAACAGCGGGGGCGTCTTCCGAGACAAAGCTCTGCTTTTGATATTCACATGGGTGGGCGTGTTCCGGAGTGTTAGGCCATCTTGGAGCAGGTAGAGCCCCATATGCAGAGATGACGCTCTGAGCGTCATGTCATCCCTTTGTCTTGTCTTTGTACTGCCCCCGTCCCCATTACGGATCATTAGGGTTTTGAAATCTGATGTAATAGGGCTTTCGAAACCCTGAGGCCCGAGCGTGCCCACTGCAACGTAACAGATTAATGGTGAACAAATGCCGTAGTAGTCAAAGAGGAACGCTGCTGATGGGGATGAGCAAAGTGTTGTCGAGCTCGCGGCAAAGTTGAGATCCGGGTGATAATTCGGCGAGAATGCGCTCAGTGAGAGCAGCGCTCCGCATGTGCATGCACTATGAGTGGCGCTTGCTGTGCATGCATTCCACCCAACATCGGTGTTGGCGCCAGATTTGACACAGATAAGAGCCACGTTCATGAAGATATGTACAGCTGAATGTCAAGGTGGCCGCCAGTAAGGATATAGCCCGAGGTGTACCACCTGAAAAGGAGTTTATTCAGTGCTACCGCTGGACGCTTTGTTGTCACGGGAGGCCACACAAGAGGTTGGTCGCTCCGTTGGCGGCGGAAACACACCTTTCCACAGTTTCCCAGGGGCAGACGCGAAGAACAACTCGGCTTGGGTGGTGTAAGCAGCAAGTTGGCATGTTGCAATCAATTCTCAAATCTCAATTCTGGGATGTGCCATGCTAAGGACATCCGCACCGACACAGACCGCAGTGAGCATGCGTGGGGCATTCTGCAAGCAGAGGGGCGCGGTGAGGGGGATTAAAATCATTTCTCAATTTGCACCTCCTGATAACAAGAAGCGCAAGGTCAAACACCAGAGCCGGGTCAGACACGGCTGGCTCAGGCTTGCGTGGGAGTGAGCAGGAGCGTGACGCCAGCTTCATCGCACCATGCCGCCAGATGATTCGCACCCATACATGCGCAGCGTACAAGTGACGATACGCTTCACCGTAGTATGCACTAGCTGCCATGCCCAGGCAGCAATTGAGCACCTTCCGGGCTGAGGGCTGATGAGGCTGCCAACCGGGAATGAATGGCGGGCAGGGGTGCCTATGCTGCCATATCCTGTTGAGCTGGTGGCTGGTGTGAGTACGCAGCGGCGTAGTAGCTGCTGCTAGCTGCAGGATCGGTGCCGAGCTCCAACGTGGCGCGTTCCGATGCTTGGTGCAGGTCATTGGCACCCTGGAGATTACCTCCAGCAGGGATATGCGCCGAGTTCGCGTCCTCCTCCTCATAATCGGTGTCCACATCCATGAGGATCAGCGGCTTTTCCTTCAAGGGCAGAGGCGCCGGCTCGCGGTTCAAGGATTCCGTCAACTCTGCCTCAAGCGCCTCCAGAGCCGCCGCATCAGCCGGCAATCTTGACAGGGGCTCCTGCTCTACTACAAACCCGGGCAGGCATGGCTCCACAGAGCGACTCCCGCCTGCGTACGAATGCCATGATTTTGGGTTACGTGCAGGATGCCGCCAAATACATACATCTCACCCTCAATTCAATACTACATACATGTGCCAGCAAGGCCACCCAGTCGAAAGAGCTCGAATTATGTCCTACAATAGGTGATCATTAGGGTACTGCATCGGAGGGCTTCTCTTTCCCCCTCATGGACCCCCCCCCCCCCCCCCCCCCCCCCGGCCCGCTCTCTTTATCGGTTGATTGATGAGGGGCAGCACCTGCAACAATACTCGGATGCTCCCTGGAGTGAAAGCTTTTTGTGGCCTCATGGTAGACGCTCATCATGCGCTGCATGTCGTCCTGTGTTGCGTCCTTGTTGTTGGCCAGGTACGCTAAGGCCTTGGTGGTGGCGCACAGTGTCGCTGCCCAGTCGATGTAATGCTGTGGGGGGACACATCACACAGCAGCATTGCAGTACACGGCAATAAAGGACCAGCTGTGACCGACCAATGGCGGTACCACTCACTCATGTCACCGGGCGGGATATAAGACTATACGGGCATACCTTGTAGAAGTCTTTGTACCTCTGGGTGTTGGATTCTTGGTGCTCATCAAGGATGGTGATGTTCAGCGTTTTGATTTCTTTCACTAGAAATGCGCCAACAACAACAAAATGTTTCGCCAGTGGGTCAGGATAGCATCGGCATGGAATCTACGCTTCCAGCTGTTGGCAGAGCGCCGTGCACTGCTGTTGCTCAGGTATGAATATCATGAATGTTTCGTGCACAACATGAGGGTGTGCTCAATATGGAAGGAAACTTACTTCCTTGGACAAGGTCTGTGGTCTCGCTCCATGCCTGGGCTTGAGCAGGGACATGTTGCAGCTGCCCGATGACACGCTCAGTGAGACCCGCAAAGGCTGAGGCCTGGCTGTATGTGATTTGCACGCTGACTTTGGCCCTTACTCTCGACGTGTTGTTGCCGTCGTCGGTCTGCTTGACTTCGGACCTGACGGAGGCTGGCAGCGCCTTCTGCACCTGTTTCTTCACAGTGTCCTTGTGTTTAACAAGCTTTTTCACTTTCCTGGCCTGCTTGCCGACTCGGGTCGCCAGGACATGCACCGTGCTGCACAATCAGGCAGTTGCGGCTGCGTCAATCACGGCAACAGCGCACCAGCTGGGAATCCGGAGAGAGATGTTTCAGGAATTCCATTAATGGTGCGCGCATGCATCAGTATCTTCCGTATCTAGACATGTACCACTATTATGGAACATTTTGCTTCTGGCTCCAATCAGCATTCATTGACTGTTGGATCAATTGGTGTGCAGATGAAAGTTCAGAAGTGTGTGGTGCGCACACATACTCTCTCTCTCTCTCTCTCTCTCTCTCTCTCTCTCTCTCTCTCTCTCTCTCTCTCGCGTGCTATCTCCCGCCTCCCTCCTCCTCCCAGACACACATTTTCCACTTTCTGCGCTATATCTGACATTATCTTAGTTGAGAGTCGGAGTGCTTGGTCGCATCGCATCAGTTTGCTACACAAAACGGATGCGGGCAGCACACAGCTTTTTGTCACAGTAGCAACTCCAGGAACTCCCTCAGTGATGGCTTATAAATTCCAGACGCTTTACCTGGGTTGACAGCAGCAGCAGCAGCAGCAGCTGAAGATGCCACAGCAACATGATTTCCAGCATGAGGCCTGTTCAACTTCGGTTTCGATTTCTTCTGGCACATCAAACTCCTCTTCCACCTCCACCTCTTCCTCCACCTCCACTTCTTCCTCTATTTCTTCCCATACAGGCTCAGGAGTGACTTCGGTATGTTCGGTGTTGAAGGTGCGCATGACGGTGGTGCTGTCTTCTGCAGAGAACTCTCCGGAACAAGACATCCCCATCACGTCCACCACAGGGATGATAAATATCTGGGCATCGGCACAATAATACCAAGAGGCACGTGGGGCAGCAACAAACCTGAAGTCAGGAGAATGGACTACATGCATTTCATGATACTCGTATTAGTCGATTCCTGTTTTAAATAGAGAACACATGCCAGGACACAATGACCTTGATATTTTGGTACAACAGACTATCGGACGATTGCCTTTCGAGGGCATAGCCTTGCTTCGTTGCGAGTCCGCGCTGAGCACCGCCAAAGGGCGACAACGTCAAGCTCACTTGTAAGCGCGAGTGCTGGTCCAACGGTAGTGCCGTCAGCTTCGGCTTTTCGATGGTATCGTGGCACGGCCCGTTCCACAGCCCGGCGATACAAAAGACTCACGATGCAAGTGGGCCGGCAGCAAGTTCAGAACGGCACCAGGGGCCGAGGCGTATCAGCTTCCGCTCTCGGCCGCGTTTGGATGTAGTGGCCCTAGTCGAGCAGTGTCACGCTGGGACGATATGATGGAACTTCTGCGAGCATGTGACATGTATAACTCGCCGCATGCCATCTACCGAAGTATGTTGCTGCCTTTGTTATTCCCCTTGCAAGAACCTGGGAACGAGCCGCCGCGCATATAGGTCAAACATGCCAACCGGGCTGCGGCGGCTGTTTTGGACCGCGAAATGTTCATTTAGAATACTGAATGTGACCATAGTTGCTGGAAACGTCCTCATCATCCCATGCTCAACGCACATGCTTTACTACTACAGATCGAACTTCACTGCCACTACTGTTGAAAGTTGCAACCCTGCTCTGAAGAATTAAGATATATCTAAGGCCGTCGCCCGTCTCGGTCTTCGTGCGCCCACACACATAATCGCATTTAGCACTGATGTATGGTGACTGCAGGCGCAGGCGCAAGCAATAAGGCGCAATAAGCAGTCTCAGTCGTAAAACCCGTGTCCGGTATTAGCGCGTCCTCGGCAAGGTCCAGACGACTACCGTACCATTGGCATATATCGTTTACTGTGCGACGCAATCAATGGCGGTCGGAGCAGGAACAGCAACTGCAGGTACTTACCTCGTCCGTGATCCTCTCCGACTTGCGGATACTCGCGACATGTTGCCAGCCTTTGTTCACAGGCCCTTGGTTTTCATCCTTACGCTCAAAGGTGCTGAGCCGTACCTCCAGCGCAGGCAGTGCCTTGCCACTGGGTCCAGGCTGAGCAGACCCTGCATCCCGAAGTGTGACGATGCCGACGGCTACCATGCTAGGTTGAGACTGCTGCCTTCTGTCAGATAGTGGGCCACCTGGGGATGCCCAAATTCGTTATTCAGACCAGATATCAGTACGACGAATGCCGGTCACGATCAGGCGCGGTCGCGGGTCACGATAACGCAGAAGACGAATCATAACATGCCGCAGCCATCATACGCGTACCCGTACCTCGAGGTCGATGCGAGTTTGAAGGCAAGTGGGAAACACTGAGGGTACCTGCAGCTGATAAAATACTCAAAATAAACCCGAAGCTACCGGTGGTGCAACTACTTCGTCAGGCGCAGTGCTGCCACCGATGGTGAGTGCTGCACGTGTTTTCCTGTGCGCGGTGTGTGATCAGGGGCGGCAGACATTTTCGTCCGCAGGTTCATGGCGCTACTGTCCGCAGGTTTATTATAGCTACCTGTACTGTCGTCGCTACTGTCGTCGGATACCTGTATGGGGATAGTACTGGTGTGAATTACAAAAAGGCCGCCAGTAACAAATCCACCGCTAAAAGCATTACCACCTAAAGATCAACACAGCAAGCCGCCTAATAGCGGCCCAGATCCCGCCACGAGGCGGGATGGATGAGTCCGGGCCACGCGTGCGCACTTCTGTGCGAGGGTGATCCACGGACGTACTGTGCAGCTTTGGCAACGGGATGGCGGACGAATCTGCGCCGTCTGATGAGGTGACGAGCACGCTCTCGAGCCGCCACCAAGTTTAGGACCCCGAGGGAATCTCTTGCGAGTAAGGCCTCCTGGTTAGCCCGGGTGGCGCACTACCGAGTGCCCCGCGATGAGAGGGCACCCCCGATCGGCGGCCATGCATGCGAAACCGCGAAAGAGTGTAGGTACTAGCGTGAATTACAAGAAGGCCAGTAACAAAGCCACCGCTAAAAGGCAGTATAGTACTAAAAGATCAACAGATCAAGCAGCCTAAAATCGGCCCCGCATTCAGGTACTGGTGTGAATCACGAAAAGGCCGGTAGCAGATCCACTGACTGCTAAACGCAGTACTAAAAGATCAGCACAGCAAGCGCCGCATTTAGGTACTGGTACCTACCTCTGCTTGAGCTAGCAGCAGAAGGTGATATCAGGAAATCACCAAAAAAAAGGGACAATCAGAATGGTCCTACCTCTGTTGGTACCCAGGTAGTGTGCGGAGTTAATTCTGCAGCGGAAGGGCATGGCGAGCACCGCACCCCACGAGATCGAACGAGGAGTTTAAACGTGAACGGCGGAAGATTTTCTTGGTCTTGATTGGTTAGCTGGTTCAAACATGGGTAATCCTTAGCCATGCTTACCCATGGTTCGACGACTATCTATGTTGCGGTGGTCCCCATTGGTTTCATGTTCCTCTTTCTGTCTTTCTGGTCGTTCCTTAGCTTGGCAACTTCGTGGTCCGCCCCTTAGCTCTTCCTTGGTTCTTGGCGCCTTGGCCTCCTGCTCGACCTTGGTTTCAGGCTTATGTCTCTCTTTTGCTGGCAACCTTTCATAGTTGTTGTTAGTTCTGTTTGTAGTGTGCATATTTTAAAGCCATGATGTAAAAAAAATCTTTGTTGCCAGCCCGTTCTCGGGGGCAAAAAACAAACGACTATTATATTTTTTTCAGCACGTGTTCTTGCTTGATGTACCGCGCAAATAATTATGCAGACATGGAGTTACATATGTAACATAACATATGTGCATAATTTCTTGAGCTAGCTGCAAAAGGTGATCACGAACCACCCGAAAAGGCAATAGGAAACGTCCACTATACAACAATCATTGCGCGGTGGAAGCAGCAACATAAGAGGATGCGGAATGAGCACGGACAGATGCATCAGACTTGGCCGTCTGCACTCCGGCAGAGAGAATGCCGCCCAAGGTACTCGTAAGGATTACCATGCACGCAAGCTGGTTTCCTGATCGCGTTTTGCAGCTAGCTCATGTATTAACTGTATTACCGTGCACGCAAGCAGGGACTCGCAAATATGTAAGGATTACACATATCGTGCTGTTCTCGATTGTAGTAAGGGAAGCGACTGTATTCCACCAGTACCAGTGGCTAGATGGATTTGTTACTGGCATTTTCGTAATTCACACGAGTACCAGCGCCGCTTTCAGGCGGCTTACTGTGTTGATTTTTTACCGGCGGATTTGGTTCTGGCCTTTTTTATTCACAGCAGTATCAGGTAATTTGGTAATTTATTTATTACATAAGGGCTATAATTTGGTAATTTATATACAGTACGTCGGTAAGCGAAACGATACTACCGTTCAAGATTGATGCTGTCATTTGCTTCAGTGGCTTCACGGGCAAAGGAACTGGTGCAAATGCCATCTCCCGCTACGTACAGCCCTCCTAGTAAGCCGTGTATCTGTCTATCGCCACGTCAGCACCGGCGGCGCCAACCGCCGAATGGTACATCAGTGGCGCATTTTTATGCTGATATGCATGCTGTGACAAACTTAGAACATTTACGAATTAACGGCTTGGGATGTCATCATCCGGCGGCGGCGAGGCCGGCGGATTGTGCTAGTGGTGGCGCGCCGCGCCGCCACATGCCGCCGCCGTTGGCGGCAGACGGCGAGAGGGAGGGGGGGGGGGGGGGGGGGGGGGGCACGGAAACGCAGCTGGCCGATGCCTCGTCCCAACACCAAGCGTTGTCCGCGAATCTCCAACGGCTGCGCAAGGAGGCACGGGCTTGCGTAGCCCGGCGGTGCGGCAGCGCGAGACAGAAAATAAGTTGCGGTCGCGGCTAGCGGCTTCCGAGTTAGCGGCTAAACAAGTCAAGCACACCTGCCCGGAAAAGTCTAGCCCCCCGTGCTTGTCATACATCAATTGTAGATTGGCCCATTATCATCTCTCCCCTTCGTTTCCGGCCGCGCCCTTCCATGTGCCATACGTGAACATGGCATCTGCGTGGGGGTAGCCCTAAATGGCGTTTGTTGTGCTCTCGTTGTAAAAGCCATACGTGTGCGTGTCATTGTTCAAGGTTAGCAATTTGTGAATTTGATAACCCAATACTGTCACGCGGCCACGAATTATTAGATTGCACGTATGTGCGTTCTATGATGTGTACGGCTAGCACGCCAAGAGGTAGCTCTACCATGGTGGAATACATTCACAAATGCGCGTACTCCCCGCCGTCGGCATGCAAGTGAGCAGTTCTTGCTAAACGGCCAATACTGCAATTAAGGCATGCACCAATACTATCCCTGCGAACCCGCCATGCGCGGGTCCCGGCGCGAGCCGGGGACTGTGGGAGGGAGCGTGAAGCGTGGAGAGTGGCTGGTTACAGAGAAGTGACCATGCCCGCCTGGGCGCTGCACGCATCTAGGAAGGCGATGTGGAGCGTGGTGCGTGCGCGCGCTGTGCTAGTGCGGACTATGCCTGATGACATGCGCTAAAGTACTAAGGAATACACTAGTGCCTCGAAGTTTATCGTGGTACGGGTACGCGTACCACGGCCCGTGGTGCTGTGCGCGAGTACTACTTAGGAAATGATTACATACTGCGGCTCCTAATACTACGCTGCGACTACCAGCGCGTGCGCGTAAACGCGTCGCGACATGTAGTGCCCCAGCACCACCTCCAGCCGACCATTCTCACTCCGCCAGCCAAGAACTGGCAGCCTGTTGCCGCGAAGGCAGCACCGCCACCACGAAAAGGTAGCCCTATACCTCCGCTCACTTGGCGGAGCGTGCGCGCCGGGTGGTCGGTTCCGCGCTGACCGGAGCCCAACGCTTCCTAGGCGTAAATCTCGAGATCGGGGAGGATCTCGGAGGGGGCGAGCTGGAGGTGCGCACGCCAACAGTCGCGGGTCGCGCCAGCATTGGAAGGTACGCACAGGTCGAGGCGCAGTACCGGGTCGTGTATGTAGCACTCCTCTTTTCTGTCCAAGCAGAGGCGGCAGCGGGCCTGCTTGCCTGGTCTTGCCGTTGCGGTGGGGATAGACGCGCATATTGTGGCCATTGTCCGTCGCTGGCGCTGACGCTGCTGGCGCCGCTGGCGCATGGGGATCGTCCAGCTAGGCGATCATGCGCGCAATGCCTCGGATTGCCTAGTGACTACTTGCCTGAATTGCCTAGTGACTATTGTACCGACGTGCCATGCGAGTTCGCGAGCATGCGAGTTGGCGCTCCTCCCGACGCGCTTCCGCTTGGTCCATGGCTTCGACTTCGGCATGGGTGATGCCCTCGGGACGGTCATCATTATCGTCGCTGCCTGCATTCGGGTCGTGGTCGTGGCCGTCATCCACCGCATCGTCATCCTCGCCCTGCAAGTCTCCCTAGAGGTCGGTGGAGAGCATGTTGTCGTCGGGAGCAGCGCCAGAGCTCTGGTGCGGCGTCGGCTGTGGAAGCGCGGGCAGTGGATGGCTGAGGTAGGGCACCGCCGCAGCGCCAAAGTGTGCATGTGCGGCATTGTGGCATGTTAGCACTCTCGATTGCCACTGTTAGAGCTCTGCTACGCAACATGTAAGCACTTACCACGTTGATGTCCACAGATTCGATAACTCCGGTGGCAGGGCAGAGCGGCTCATCGGCGCTGTGGGGCCCAGTCGGCGAGTCGGGGTGCTGCTGGTGGGGTGTGGCGGCCTGCGTGCAGCAGGTTCGAAAATTCAAATATTATTTTCGCAGAAATAGCCGCCGACTCGGTCAGCCGCGAGGCAAAAGCGTGGGTTCGCGGGCAAGAGCGGCCTACCTGTAGAAGGAGCTGGCTAAGGGCTTGGCTATTATCGTCGTCCGCGGGCGGTGCTTGCTCGTCGGGTTGCTGTTGGCGGGGGGCCTGCGCGCGGCAGGGTCGGAATTCAAATATTTGCGGATCGCGCGATCGCGGGAATAGCCGACGACTCGGTCAGCAGCAGGGCAAAAGCGTGGCGTGGCGGGCACGAGGGGCCTACCTGGAGAAGGAGCTGGCTAAGGGCTTGGCTCTGGTCGTCGTGCGCGGGCGAGGCCGAGGTGGGGCGGAGCCGACGGGCGCGGCGATCTTGGGTGGGGATCGTGGGGCGGCAGAGACGCTCATGCTGCTGGCTTGTGGTGTAGGTGTGGTTTGACCGCGGTCATTCGTGGTTTGGGGGTTAAGTACCACTCCTGGCCGGCCAAACCGTGTGTCGGGTGCAAGTTGGGTGCTGGAGGGGGCTCTAGATGTTGGTGGTATTCGTACCATGGTACTAATAGTACTAATACCACGAAGAACTTCGAGGCACTAGCTACATTTTGCATATGCAATAGTGTACCAACACTGATGTCAACACTCCTAACTATTTCTAGTGGGATATCCGAGGTTCCTACGACCCCCGCAGTCCACTACACCCTGACCTAGTGCCGCTTGATCTTCCTCTTCCGTTGCTCCTACGGTTGTTGCCCGGTCGGTAGGCGTTGAACGACCATCTCGATATTTCGTAGCGCTGCCTTCTAAGCGGAGAGCGCGCGACGCGCGCGGCCGTGACGCCCGTTCCAGAAAGATAATTTCGCCGCACATATCATCACAGCTCTGAAGTCGGCGAACTATACTTCTTTGGAGGGGCTGGGGCACACTCAATTGAGATGTATAACCACATTACATCACAGTGTTTGCTCGAAGTGGCCCTTGCCGCATGGTAGTCTTAGCCAGTTTGAGGTGCTGTCTAAAGTTTCATCGATATTCGATATTATCGAAGAGCACTCAAGCAAGCAGCCAATATCTTAGAGCAGACTCCCAACTGACTCCACTCGCAGAGTTTTGGGTTACGCCGTAGATAACGGCGCCCATTTTCACACCCACCGCTGGATCAACCAAGTGTACGCCGACGTATACACTGCTGCGTATTTCGTAGTGTCATCAACGGCGAGGTCGCCGCCGGGAAGCTAGCTCCAAGTGGCTACGCCCCCCCCCCCCCCCCCCCCCCCCGTTACAGTCCTTCCAGTCTTGCCAGTGCTGCTGCATGGCGTGTTGGCGGGGCACCATCCGAACTAATCCTTCGCATGACATGCGAGTCACGCCGGGTTATACGCAATGCTGCGTACATCGGGGCGTCATCAGCAGAGAAGACATTCCACCAAAGAAACTCGTCCGTGGAGGCTCATGCAACGGGCTCGTGCACGGCACGACGGTACGAGGTGATTATTGGTGCGAGAGTGGCGCGCTGCTGAATGCGGGCTTGTCACTGTTGTCTGTCAGTAGTCTTCGACGGTCCACCCGGGGCTGGCGGCATATGCTGCGGGTCGCGGAAGAAAGACTCATGCACCGGCAGTAGTAACACGGGCTTTGGCTCTTTGTCGTCGTTCATCTCTCGACCGACTATAGGCGTGTGCCATAGCACATCAAGCACGCGTTATTGAACTACATATCCGTGGGCGTGAAGTCTTCGAGCATCTATGTGCACGACTTGACGGCACTCGTGGCACAACTCTCACAACGCACCACTTCCTACGGAAAATCAATCTCCATTTGCTCATCTGGTGTCTCTTCCGTCGCTCCTGTGGTTGTCGCCCGATTGGAGTGCAACGCTTCTCAACTGGTTCAATTGTCGCAATAGTTGTCGGTAGGCGTTGAATAATTAGTCAAATTATCCCAATGTCGCTTGCTAAGCGGAGAGCGCGCGACGCGCGCGGCCGTGCCGCCCCTTCCAAGAACACAATTTCGCCGCTAATGTCACCACAGCTCCGAACTCGGCAAAATACACCATGTCTTACATTGGTATGCGTTTGCGCCGTTACTACATTGTACATACATCTGTTGCATCGCGATGCGCATGTTGCGTGGCCCATTGCCCATGCTCTAGCCCCTAGCCAGCCCACGACTCTCAGCCCCCGACATGGCGAACGCATGTAGTGCCAACGACAAACCCCCATTATGCGGCGATGGTGGGCGGGTCGCGACTGCCATGGCCGCGCAGGCGGCGTGATGTGGGATCCCCGTGGACAGCACCCCGCAACAGGCGATATGCTTGCTGCCTCCATCCACCAACTTCGCCCCAATGCCGTTGGCTCGGTCGGACAAGTTAGGGAACAACGTACTACACTGTCTAGTCCTTCTATTTTGACTTCGCTACCTTTGTGTCCGAGCGATTTCGGCCCTAGTGGCGTACGGTGTCAGCAAAACACGGATCCGTGATAAGGGGGTGGTCAATCGGGCGGCAGTCGTGAGGGTGGATCTCGCGGCCGCCGTCCCGCCGGGACATCCACGCGCCCTCAGCCAGCCATGACCGCCTTATGTTCGTCTAGAAGCGGCTGGATGCTTCGTGCATCGTGCGGCTGAATGCGGCAACTGCCGGCCCATCGCTCTTATGAACTGCGTCTTGAATAAACTGTGGACAACATGCCTGCACAGAATCGGGGCTGCATACTCCCGACACGATTTCACAAAGGCCGCACCACGGACAAAACTCTCGGAGCGCGTAATCCACGCCGCAAAGACCGCCGCGTACACGCAATACAAAGCCAAAACATGACCGCAGCCATAATGCATAGCTTGGCCCCGGTCTGGGCCGTCGGCCTCGAAACTTGGGGGGACGTCATGGCGACCCAATGCCGAGGCGGCGCCCATAGTACCGCCTCAAAACTGTCACAGAAATTACCAAAGCCGCCCCCACCCGCACCCTAGCCGCAGTCCGTTTCGTTCTTCCGAAAATCCTACATACCCTATCGTAAATTCTCATCCTACCAAGCGATATTGTACCCCCGCCGCGCTCCCCTTTCCCGGACATGCGCCAGCTCCCCAAACACTACACGTGGTTGTTTGTGCTTTCGCACACCGCAAGCCGTTCACAACTCGCCCCATCGGTCATGCGACCCCAGCGCGCCCGGCCAGTCCACGCGCAACTTAATTCCGCACAAACCCCCTTCAAAGTGCATGCAACCCCCTTCCAGTCAACGACGTGACCCGCATCACCTCCTCGGTCCGAGGACCATATGAACTCAACCAATACCTGATCTACCGGGCTCAGGAAATCCTTACCCTCATTGTAGAGATCAACGCCCATAAGCTCATGGGCTTCATCCTAGCCTCATGCACGCATGTAGTTACGAGATCACCTCGCGTCGGTGGAAGCGAAGAACGTTGGCCGCCGGCACTGCACCCACCGCCGCCTTCCAGCCGCATACATATTATGGAACTACCCGAGTACCCGGTCACGGGGTGCCACGACGTTGTCCAATTGAATTGAAATTGAAATTGAGTTACAACGTGCTGAATTGCTGCTCTCCACTGCCCAAGCTGGGTTGCATACATGACATGCGTTATCCAGCCGCTGTGGGAACCCTTGCTTGGAATTACGGATGTGGCTTCCGGCCTTCCTCATGTTCGCCATCGCCCGTGCTCCGCCCATGCCGCTTGATATTGGCCCCCGTGCCGTAGCGGGGGTGTCGTGTATGGTGATCTTCGGAAGCGTGTCTGTTAATGTGGAGGTGCGTGTCGCAGTGAATGTGGGTGAGGCTGCGGAGAATTAGGAAGCAGTATGCGGACGCGGTTCACTCTGCCGGCCGTTTGGCGTACCCGGCGACCGTGTCTTTGATATTGGCCTGGTGCACATCTCCCTTTGAGCCGGATCTCGGATACGGCTAAATAGTGTGTTATGTACGTGTTTTGCTGTCAAAGAGGCGACTCTTGCACGGATGGAGGGCAAGCCGAGTCCAAGTTGGCATGGGGGGCGTTGGAGGACATATTGTGGGAGGGACCTCGTCGAGGACACGGCGTTACGGTAGCCAATGCCGAGGGCGGCGTCGAATTGGCGAAATTGTTCCGTGGAGAAGAGGCCCAGTTGCAGCGAGAAGACCATCCCCTTTCATGATGGACTCGACTATGCGAGTCTTCTGTTGGAGGAGAGGTGCAATTTAGAGATAGCATGTCCGATAGGTCGGAGTTCGTGCAGCAAGGCTGAGTTGTGGTCCGTGATGATGTCAAGGGTCATCGTGGTGAGAACCCCAAGGTTTCTATATGGTCGGTCTGGGGAGGCGGTACATGGGCTCGAGGCGTCCGGATACGCCGTGGAGGCACAGATAGGTAAGTTGTTGGAAGAGGGCCTCCCGGTTTGCGGGGTAGAGGGGTTCCTTTTGCTCAATAGGGCTCAGGTGGCCTTGCACTCGGAGGTTTCCGCCGAAACTTGTGTGTACTTGCTAAATTCAGAGGGTTTGGTAAGTTGGAGTTTCATGTCCGCTATTATGGATGTGGTGAGGTATGTGTCGTTCGCAAAGCAGTGCCCGGGGTAAGTGCGTCGATTGGGATGTGTGTTATCGCGCATGCAGTGGAGAGCGTAGCCCCGGCTATCGACATACAACCATTGCAAGAGGGGTTTCAAGAAGAGGGTGAACGGGAGGAAAAAGGGCGATTATTGAGTCAAAATGGGCACATTTCTGGACTCAAAATTGCACCCCCCTTAACTCAATATTGTACCCCTTTTGGGGGGTGCAAATTTGAGTCCAGCCTAACACTGTACGAATGTACTGTGAAACTGGCTTCCTTTTCTTGCCAACACTGTACGAGGTACTGTTCAGTGAAATGAACCTTCACTATGTACTACACTCCTGTCCACCGCCCTTTGACGAGATGCGTCGCTACCCTTCCACGCCAACCGTTTTTTCTGGCCTCGAATGCTAAGCCGCCACTGTGCTTCCCACTCATCTACCCCTCGCAAGCTCCCTCGCGCTTGTATTCTTTGAGGCATCTTAACGCTTCTCGGTGCACAAAAGCATGGCAGACCGTCCTCGCAGAGCAAAACGCACATCTGCCCGCTTGCACAGTTCTGTGCGTGGCGGGGACATCTGCGGCTGCACTTGGATTTGACCCAACGAGCAGGGCTCTCGACACACTGCTAGTGACCCCCATGGCGCAAGATTCTCCGCAGATGCACTTGCGTTCCGGCAGGAGGGCGTCTCAGGCGCCAATACCCACGACTCAGCCCATGAGGCCCATGCAGCCGGGCGGTGGGCAACATGGAAGCGGACCGCTATGGCCCGGGGCCGGAGATTCGCAGCCTTCGCCTCACGGCGAGCCTCAGCCTGACCCCCCAAGCCTCAAGGTGTGCCACCTTTGGTCCCTCTCCCAGGAGCGACTCCAACGGTACGCGGACTCGCATCTTCGCTTGCATCTCTCATCAGGGCGCCGTGGGCTGCGTTAAGCGCACCTCGCCGTCGCGCATCTCGACATGAGTGGTGACACCCGCCCCGTTTCCCACCCGCTTCGTGTTTTCGTCCTTGTCTGCCAACGACCTCTAACACATCATGCACGATCCGCGATACCCGATGACCTCAGACTGCAAGAGAGGGGCAGGGGCGAGAGGCAGCACGGTGAACATGCGGGCCTTCTTGGCCTCTGAAGACCACCGGCTTGTGTACAACGAGTTACGGGGGATTTGCAACGAGTATGTCCAAGAAGCTTACCGGCAGATGCGAATCTCGTCCCCTGGTAAAATGGCCCGGCAAAAGCCCTCGTCATGGCAGACCCGGACTACGGCTCGGGTCCTGCCAATGTCGACAGCGTGGCGGGGGAGGGGGGGGGGGGGGGTGCTCCTCATCATCTTTCTCAATTGCTGCGCGCCACTCACTGCCGTCAGGAGGGGGCGAGATGTGACAATTGTCGACGCCTTGAAGTTGGTCGTCGGACGATATTCGGCGACTTTAAGGGCGCATCTCTCGGAGCACCTCGGCAACCAACGTGGGTTCGTGTATGCGAGACAGCGAGAACCATGGCGGCGGCGAGAGATGCGGCACTGGAACCCGGAGGCCCACATTGGGGACGACGGGTACGTCCTCATGGACGTCAAAGCAGCGGTGGCTGAAGCCACCGCTGGCACAACTGACGAGCAAGAGATGCGGAGGGTGGAGAGAATTTAAAGGTAGAGGGTGGGATTACCCGCATCTCCGCAGTGGGGGCATATGAGCGCTCGCATCTCTCGCGTACAAACCCGTGAACTATCGCTCCTAGCTCTTGTAACGCTGCCCTGTGCAAGGATCCCTTTGTCGTTGTCACGTCGCCTTGGTTCACTCACCTGAATTTGCTCCTACCGCTGCTGCCGGCCTACAAGGCGGAAATCTGTTGCGTGCAGATTCCGAGCACCTACTTGACGCAAGGGCCCCGCCCGCAAATGAACTACCTATCCACAGTCTGTTGAAAGCGGGTCGTGCACTTCTCATCGCGTCAAAGCACCCAAGAAACCCCGACACCAACAGACGCGCCTTGTGGTTGGTCGTCGGACGAGATTCGGCGACTTTAAGGGCGCATCTCTCGGAGCACCTCGGCAAGCAACGTGGGTTCGTGTATGCGAGACGGCGAGAACCGTGACGGCGGCGAAAGAGATGCGGCACTGGAACCCGGAGGCCCACATTGTAGACGACGGGTACGTCCTCCCGGACGTCAAAGCAGCGGTGGCTGAGGCCACCGCTGGCACGACTGGCGAGCAAGAGATGCGGAGGGTGGAGAGAACGTAAAGGTAGAGGGTGGGATTACCCGCATCTCCGCAGTGGGGGCATATGAGCGCTCGCATCTCTCGCGTGCAAACCCGTGTACTGTCGCTCCTAGCTCTTGTAACGCTGCCCTGTGCAAGGACCCCTTTGTCGTTGTCATGTCGCCTTGGTTCACTCACCTGAATTTGCTCCTACCGCTGCTGCCGGCCTACAAGGCGGAAATCTGTTGCGTGCAGATTCCGAGCACCTACTTGACGCAAGGGCCCCGCCCGCAAATGAACTACCTATCCACAGTCTGTTGAAAGCGGGTCGTGTACTTCTCATCGCGTCAAAGCACCCAAGAAACCCCGACACGAACAGACGCGCCTTGTGGTTGGTCGTCGGAAGAGATTCGGCGACTTTAAGGGCGCATCTCTCGGAGGACCTCGGCAAGCAACGTGGGTTCGTGTATGCGAGACGGCGAGAACCGTGACGGCGGCGAAAGAGACGCGGCACTGGAACCCGGAGGCCCACATTGTAGACGACGGGTACGTCCTCATGGACGTCAAAGCAGCGGTGGCTGAGGCCACCGCTGGCACGACTGGCGAGCAAGAGATGCGGAGGGTGGAGGGATCGAATTGACCGCCATAAAGGGTGGGATTACCCGCATCTCCGCAGTGGGGGCAGGTGAACGCCCGCATCTCTCGTGTACAAACCCGTGTACTGTCGCCCCTAGCTCTTGTAACGCTGCCCTAGGCAAGGAGCCCTTTGTCGTTGTCATGTCGCCTTGGTTCACTCACCTGAATGTGCTCCTATAGCTGCTGGCGGCCTACAAGGCGGTAATCTATCGCGTGCAGATTCCGAGCACCTACATGACGCAAAGGCCCCTGCCGCGAATGGACTACCTCGACAGCCTGTTGACAGCGGGTCGTGTACTTCTCATCGCGCCAAAGCACCCAAGAAACCCCGACACCAACGGACGCGCCTTGTGGTTGGTCGTCGGAAGAGATTCGGCGACTTTAAGGGCGCATCTCTCGGAGCACCTCGGCAAGCAACGTGGGTTCGTGTCTGGTCCGTGACAAAGGATTCATGCAGCTTGAAATTCGCTGTCATAGCTCCCTGGACAATACCTCATTAATCATAATCAACTATCACAACAAATCATTCTCAACCGCAGATAAGAGTTTAATCGACTGCTGTCCGTCGATTTCACAAACCGCACTTCCTTTGCTAGCGCGGCCGGGGCAGCGGGGCGCCAACGCGCCGCGGCCGGGGCAGCGGGGCGCCAACGCGCCGCGGCCGGGGCAGCGGGGCGCCAACGCGCCGCGGCCGGGGCAGCGGGGCGCCAACGCGCCGCGGCCGGGGCAGCGGGGCGCCAACGCGCCGCGGCCGGGGCAGCGGGGCGCCAACGCGCCGCGGCCGGGGCAGCGGGGCGCCAACGCGCCGCGGCCGGGGCAGCGGGGCGCCAACGCGCCGCGGCCGGGGCAGCGGGGCGCCAACGCGCCGCGGCCGGCGCAGCGGGGCGCCAACGCGCCGCGGCCGGCGCAGCGGGGCGCCAACGCGCCGCGGCCGGCGCAGCGGGGCGCCAACGCGCCGCGGCCGGCGCAGCGGGGCGCCAACGCGCCGCGGCCGGCGCAGCGGGGCGCCAACGCGCCGCGGCCGGCGCAGCGGGGCGCCAACGCGCCGCGGCCGGCGCAGCGGGGCGCCAACGCGCCGCGGCCGGCGCAGCGGGGCGCCAACGCGCCGCGGCCGGCGCAGCGGGGCGCCAACGCGCCGCGGCCGGCGCAGCGGGGCGCCAACGCGCCGCGGCCGGCGCAGCGGGGCGCCAACGCGCCGCGGCCGGCGCAGCGGGGCGCCAACGCGCCGCGGCCGGCGCAGCGGGGCGCCAACGCGCCAACGCGCGGCGACCGGCGCATGTTGGTGATTCATGCAGCCCTGCATACTAAATGGTTTGCAGCCATCTAGGCAATCAAAGCATGCTTAAAGGCAGCATCTGCGGTGCAGCGGTGCAGCAATCTGCGGCGTGCCGCCAGCAAATATAACGCATTATCCCTACTGCCCTGCAATCTGTATGGTATCGACAAGCAGGTGCGTATTCATATCCCTTCTATGCCATGCAGCCCCGCATACTAATAAATGGTTTGCAGCCATCCAGGCAATTGAAGCATGCCTTAAGGCAGCATCTGCGGTGCAGCGCTGCAGCAATCTGCGGCGTGCCGCCAGCAAATATAACGTATTAGCCCTACTGCCTTGCAGTCCGTATAGTATCGTCAAGCCGGTGCGTGTTCATATCCCTTTCATGCCATGCAGCCCCGCATACTAATAAATGGTTTGCAGCCATGTAGGCAAATGGCTGCAGCAATCTGCGGCGTGCCGCCAGCAAATATGAGGTATTAGCCCTACTGCCTTGCAGTCCGTATAGTATCGTCAAGCCGGTGCGTGTTCACATCCCTTCTATGCCATGCAGCCCCGCATACTAATAAATGGTTTGCAGCCATCTAGACAATTAAAGCATGCCTTAAGGCAGCATCTGCGGTGCAGCGCTGCAGCAATCTGCGGCGTGCCGCCAGCAAATATAACGTATTAGCCCTACTGCCCTGCAATCTGTATGGTATCGACAAGCAGGTGCGTATTCAGATCCCTTCTATGCCATGCAGCCCCGCATACTAATAAATGGTTTGCAGCCATCCAGGCAATTGAAGCATGCCTTAAGGCAGCATCTGCGGTGCAGCGCTGCAGCAATCTGCGGCGTGCCGCCAGCAAATATAACGTATTAGCCCTACTGCCTTGCAATCTGCATAGTATCGTCAAGCAGGTGCGTGTTTACATCCCTTCTATGCCATGCAGCCCCGCATACTAATAAATGGTTTGCAGCCATCTAGACAATTAAAGCATGCCTTAAGGCAGCATCTGCGGTGCAGCGCTGCAGCAATCTGCGGCGTGCCGCCAGCAAATATAACGTATTAGCCCTACTGCCTTGCAATCTGCATAGTATCGTCAAGCAGGTGCGTGTTTACATCCCTTCTATGCCATGCAGCCCCGCATACTAATAAATGGTTTGCATCCATCTAGACAATTGAAGCATGCCTAAAGGCAGCATCTGCGGTGCAGCGCTTCAGCCATCTGCGGCGTGCCGCCAGCAAATATCAGGCATTAGCCCTACTGCCTTGCAGTCCGTATAGTATCGTCAAGCCGGTGCGTGTTCACATCCCTTTCATGCCATGCAGCCCCGCATACGAAATGGTTTGCAGCCATTTAGGCAAATGGCTGCAGCAATCTGCGGCGTGCCGCCAGCAAATATGAGGTATTAGCCCTACTGCCTTGCAGTCCGTATAGTATCGTCAAGCCGTTGCGTGTTCACATCCCTTCTATGCCATGCAGCCCCGCATACTCATAAATGGTTTGCAGCCATCTAGACAATTAAAGCATGCCTTAAGGCAGCATCTGCGGTGCAGCGCTGCAGCAATCTGCGGCGTGCCGCCAGCAAATATCAGGCATTAGCCCTACTGCCTTGCAATCTGCATAGTATCGTCAAGCAGGTGCGTGTTCACATCCTTCTATGCCATGCAGCCCCGCATACGAAATGGTTTGCAGCCATCTAGGCAATAGAAGCATGCCTAAAGGCAGCATCTGCGGTGCAGCGCTGCAGCAATCTGCGGCGTGCCGCGAGCAAATATCAGGCATTAGTGGTACTGCCTTGCAATCTGTATAGTATTGTAAAGCATATGGGCAATTAAATCCCCTTTTTGTCATAAAAATCTTCATACTGGAAGGTTGCCGAGCCGGCTCTTTACCCCCCACCGTCTTGGTCGACGACCGCTACTACCAGGTCGTAGCGGCGCCGCGTCAGGCCGGCGGGTCCTCTAAGCCCGCATCTCAACCACCGCCACCGGGGTCCGGCGGAGATGGCTCCCAAAACGGCGCTGCAGCAGGTCTCTTGATAGAGCTTCGAGCAGCTCCGTCCCTCCCCCGAGCAGGCTTGGTCCCTCGGAGACTGCCAAGCCGCCGAGTGAGCCTCAGCCTTCGAGTGCGACGAAGCGCCCGCACGGTGCGTTGAGCACGGGAGGCAAGACCAGCTTGTCGCCCATTAAGCTGCGCAAAAAGCATTCCAAGAAGCGCGGGCCGAGTCCTCCTTCAAGATGGCGATAGAGTTGGAGGACGACGACCCCTTCCAGACGCCTAAGCCGAAACGCGAAGCCACGTCAAGCCGTCAGGCGCCTTCGGGTGCCGCTGGTGGGAGTCGCAGGGCCACATCTTCCCGTGGCGGTGCCGCATCTCCGCCTCCCCGACCCGCATTTCCACCTATGGAGGCAAGAGCAGCAGCTTGTAGCCCATTAAGCTGCGCAAGAAGCATTCCAAGAAGCGTGGGCCGACTCCTCCTTTAAGATGGCGAAAGAGTTGGAGGACGACGACCCCTTCCAGGCGCCTAAGCCGAAACGCGAAGCCACGTCAAGCCGTCAGGCGCCTTCGGGTGCCGCTGGTGGGAGTCGCAGGGCCACATCTTCCCGTGGCGGTGCCGCATCTCCGCCTCCCCGACCCGCATCTCCGCCTATGGAGGCAAGAGCAGCAGCTTGTCGCCCATTAAGCTGCGCAAGAAGCATTCCAAGAAGCGTGGGCCGACTCCTCCTTTAAGATGGCGAAAGAGTTGGAGGACGACGACCCCTTCCAGGCGCCTAAGCCGAAACGCGAAGCCCCGTCAAGCCGTCAGGCGCGTTCGGGTGCCGCTGGTGGGAGTCGCAGGGCCACATCTTCACGTGGCGGTGCCGCATCTCCGCCTCCCCGACCCGCATCTCCGTCTAAGGAGCCCTCATCTCGGGACGCGAAGCCCGCACCGCCGCCTGCGCCGACATCTCGCCCCAACGCCGCGTCGCTGTCAGCAGGGTTCAGAGGTAGCATCTCGTTGCGACGAACACAATCTCTGAGGTCGGCGATAGACTCGTAGGCCCGGGGCGTCTTCTCTGCGCGAGTGAGGCTCGATTTCCAGGCTTGAAACGCTTGAAACGCAGTCGCCATGCCCTCGCGTCCGCAATCTTCCAAGGTGAGGCGGATAGTACTTTACGCGACTGAGGGCGCGAAGAGGACACGCCGATGTGCCATTTCTAGTACTCTCGTATAGTATTGCATTGCACCTGAAATGTGACCGAAAAATGGGTACATATCCCAGCCTAAGCGATCACGTGGGGGGCACATTTTTGAGTCCAGGAATTGGACCGTTTTGACTCAAAAATGTGCCCTGTACCGTGAACGGGAAGAGGGATAGCGAGTCTCCTTGTAGGGAACCCATGTTCACTTGGACCTTCTCCGTTCCCCCTATGGGGTAAGGTTTGGGCTGGCCGTTTTGGAGTATATGTTCCTGCACATGGTCATGTGTTCTTTGCGCATGCCCATGTCCGTCATGGTTCCGAAACGTACCTCGTTGTAAGTTCAGTCCAAGGCGCCTTTGAAGTTTACATACACCGTGCATATGTCCTTGCGGTGTTCTTTCGCGTTAGCATACGTGGTTCGGATCGTGGTTAAACCGTCGTTTATGTGCTTGCCCAGGACGACGCCACCGTTTGTGCCGCATCGAATATGCCGTGCTCCCCGGCGTATGCAGCCCCGATTTGTGCAGGCATGCTGTCCAGAGTTTATTCATGACGCAGCTCAGCATGAGAGCGATGGGCCGGTAGTTACCGCGTTCCGCCGGGGAGCCCCTTTTGTATCGCAGACATGTGACGCTCATGCACCATCCATGCTGATGAGAGGTAGATATGGTTAGCCATATGCTGGAAGAGGGTATATAGGGCTGAGGTGGTGCTCTCCGGGAGCCACTTCAGGATTTCGTTCGGAATTAAGTCCTTGCTCGTGCATGGTCTCATGCACAAGTGTGTTGGAGAACTGGGAGGAGAGGGCGGACGGTGCTGGGGTCGTTCGTTGGCTCTATTATGTACGGGTCAATGTTGGTTGGACGTTCCCATTCAAGCGGGCGTGCTGGGGTCGTCGGGATTTGCCTTGTTGAGATGTGCGGCGTAATGGTGTTCAATGCCGGCCTTCGCCGGGTCGGCCGTGAGGCCTTTGGCCGTGGCGTTGTCGATGTGCGTCATCCAAAGGTTGGTGCGCTCTTTTCCTTGGGCTCGCGCTTTGAGGAGGCTATGAAACATGAGGGGGTTAGTGTCGTAGGATATACTGTTTTTGTTATGAAAGTACACTTCGTATTTTCGTGTGGTGATTTCATCTCGTGGTTCGTTTGTTTGCGAAATTCGGCAGTTATGGCGTCCGGCGTCAAGCAAGGGTGTGTCGTCGCGGCGGACTTGAGTATGTCCCGGGCTCCGTCACATACTAAAGCCCATATGGCGTTTCGCACGGCGTCCGGGGTCTATGGTTTCGGAGCCGCGAGGCGCCGTGCGTCTCTATTGAGCTTGCGAAGGTGCTGGATGACGCGTTTGTGCTTGCCTAGTAGGGATGTAGATGGGAAGGTGGTCGCCTGGGAGTCTCGGTTTAGGGGTGTCGGAGGGGCCCGGGGTCGCGTTCGTGGGCAAGAGTGTCGCCGCGTGCTCCAAGTGCATATTGAGGAGGGCCATAAGGTCGGCTGCCATGTTGCCAAGGTCTGTGGTGGTGTGTTCGGTGGAATCACCTTTCCATGTCCTTGTGAATCGTGTGGCTAGCTGCTCGGTCTCGTGTGTGTCGTACTTGTATGCGACTGCCGCCTCCGGTGTAATTGCGAGTGTGAAGTGATATTTGCGTGTGGTCGGTCGCCGGGGGGGGGGGGGGGGGGGGGGGGCGCCGCGGAGGTGTGAGGTGTAGAATGGCGCTCGGGGATTTGATAGTCTGGCATCTGAGGTCGCAGAAAAAGTCTGGTTTAAAAGTTTGTGGTGAGAGGTGATGCAGAGGCGGGGACGCGTCTCCGAGAAACCAATGGTCGATGAGGGTGTTTGCCGGGATGGACGTGGGCACTTTGTCCGTGGTGCCATTGCGTCATCCCCGCATCCGCCAGAGGCCGTAAACATATATTTTTTATATTTTTTTGTTGGGATGCGCGGCTTTGAGCGGGAGTTGGAAGTCTCTCCCGACACCGTGTGGGGAACCGGCCTTCATCGAAGGTAGTCTCGGTGGTGGAGGTCGTGTGTCGGATTACGTCGTCGAAATTGGATTTCTCGGGCGTTTTGCGTAGTTGCGGGAGTTAAGTCCCCGTTAAAGATGTTCTCCGGTTGTTTACGGCGGTCAGACGTATGGCAAGGACGTACGGGGTAAGGTGGGCCGGGACGGAAAGCACCTTCGTTCTTGCGTAGGCACCCTTGCGGACAGCTACCATGAGTCCGGTTGCTCGATGGCTTGCCTGCAAAACGAGGCTCGGGCATGTAAGTATTTTCTACCCGGGAGGGATGGAGGAGGCGCTAGTCTCTGCCGAGGTTCGGACGTTGTGTTTTTGTGAGTACCATAATGTCTGCGCAATCCTTGAGGAGATACGTGTGCACGTCATAGAGGGTGAACGTTGAGCCTCTGAGGTTGAAGAGTGTGAGGGTCCCGGGAGGGTCTCGGGCGGCCGGATGTTCATTTGTGGAGGGGGGGGGGGGGGTGTACATGTCTTGGTTCGGGATTTGTGAGTGTCGGAGGGGGGGGGGGGGGGGGGTGGCCTTGGGGAGGGGGGTAGATAGACATGCAGTGTCATTCTCGCTTCGGCTCGGCGGCGTGGGGGGGGGAGTCTCGCTCTGAGGTGTATCCGGTCACTGTGTTCGATGACCTTTGCGCGGAGTGTCCTAGAGGGGTCGTACGGTGTAATATGGAGAGTGGGGGGCCAAGGTGTCCATGAGGCGGAGTAGGGATGGGCATGGATGCCGCTTAACGAGGCCGAAGGGCGGCGGCGGACGTCTAGCCACGGTGAGACCCGGTGGTAGCCGTCGGGCGGAATTCGAGGTTGAGGATAATGTAAGACTTGTCCGCGGTTTTCTCTCTCAGGGTTAATAAGACCCGGAGAGGGCTGAGGTCAGCTCGGCTGGGGTAGTGGCTCTTGCTTTCCGGTGTCGTAGGGGGTGGGTGTGTGATCGGCGGCAGGCTGGTTCATGATGCGATGGCGGACCGCGGCGGGAGGCGCGGGCTGTGTGTTGCTTTCACGGTGTACTCTCGGCTGTCGTGTTGACTCCGTCGGGGGGGGGGGGGGGGGGGGATCTCGGGGAGGTGAGGGCAGTGGTTGAGGCGTGGAGGCGGGGGTGGTGGCCCCGGGGTTTAAATACGGGTTCGGGTTCGGTATGTCTACGGGGTCGTGGGGTCGATTCACCGTGCGCTGTGCATAGGCGGAGAGTATCATTAGGCATTGGATAGCGCAGGACCTGGGGAAGTCCTCATATGTTTGACACGAGAGGAGGCAGATGGTTAGCCGGACAGGAAGGGGGCATGGGGTATTTTTCCATTGGTGAAAGTTTTGGATCATTTGGCGTACTGTCGGGAGAAGCCACGATGGAGGACAGAGGAGTGTGGAGGGGTCCACCCATGTCCACGAGATGGCGGTGCGGGATAGTACGCCGAAGTGGATATATATGGTCCTGCCACACCGGGATAAGGGTTATGTGGGTGTCGGTAATTGGACCAGTTCCGGGGGGAAGTAATCCAACGCTTTTGTGATGGGAGCCATGTTGGGTGACATCGCTGGGTTTGCAGGACATCCGGCGGTAGGTTCCAAACAATTTTTCATGCAGCATGTGCAGCGGTTGTCCATAGGGCATCATGTGGCCCAATGTTGTGGGGTATTGGTGATGGGTAAAAGGCTTGCAGTTCATCTACAGTGATTAACTCCCCCGCCGGGGTGTTGACGAAGGCTGAGAGAGGCAATTGTGTGATCATCGTAAGTTCGCTAAGGTTTGGTGCATACTTGAAGAGGTGGCCCAAGTTGGACCAGGCTGGGTGGCTTGGGTCCGTCGGTTGGGGGGGGGGGGGGGGGGGGGGTCCTGCTGCTAATTATTAGGTCACTAGGCAACGTTTGGGGGCATGGACGATCAGCGTTGTGGGAGAAGAGCGGGACTGTCTGGTTAAAGAAGAGATGGCGGGGTGGGAGGGGGAGAGGATTACTATTCATCGACATTTGGGGCGGACTGGTTGTAGCATGTGGATGCCGCCTCGGAGGTAGAAGCAATCATGTCTAAGGAGAGGAGGAGTGAGTTATATGCTGTGGAAGCTGTCTCCTTACTGGCCGATAGCCTGGCGTTGGACATGAGGTCGGTGAGGTCTGCTGGGGGGGGGGGGGGGAGGGGTACGTAGTAGGTGTGGTGTTGGATTTGGGTTTTTGCTAGCTCCACGCCTCCTATTCAGGTGGACTTGGCGGCTGGCTCGAGTGCTAGAAGGGTGTGCTTTGCCGCCCCTTTGCCAGTGGCTGCGAGGCTGCCTGTCGGGCGTGTCATTGTGCGCTGGGGTGCCGCGGTTGCCTTGCCCTTGGCCGCCATCCTGAGGCGGGTCGCATGCGCTGGGGTGGGGTAGTATGTGTCCATCTGCTCGTCCCCATCGTTGGGTTGGTATGTGGTTTGCTGGCTGGTGTCGCCCTTCTGCGTCGCTGCCCGGGGGTCACCAGAGGCAAGGAACGCCACGCTAGTGACATGGGTGTCGCGTGCTGTGCGTGCGGTGCCTGCTGCCGGTAGTGGCCGACGCGCGCAAACTGGGATATGTGCGTGCACTACTTCTTCCAGCTCATTCGTGTCATCCGATACGTGCGGCATGGGGTAGCGGTGTCGGTTGATGAGCTGCCATGCCCGTGGTTCATCGCCGAGGGAGGCTAGTAGGTCGTCTAAATGACCGCCGGCGTCGACACGTATCTCTGCGTAGAGATAACCATCGCGTGCGAGACTGGCAGGGATCGATGGGGGCTGCGCCGGCGCTGTGTCCCACACGGGTGAGGGGCGGGTGCCCAGCGGAACGATCTCGACGGCGTCCAGCGTGCCGGGGCTGAGTGTACGTCGTTTAGATGCGCGCTCAAGCGACTGCGCTGCTAGCATTTGGCGGTACTGTTCCACTTCGTTGGGCTGGGGGTCTGGGCCGGTCGGCAGAAATGAATACGTAATGCAGTAGCCTGCTCGCGGGTCGGGATCGCTGTACTGGCCTATGAGAAGGAGCGAGTCGAGGCGCCCCCTCTCCGTAGAGTCAGCGGGGCTTGCAACGCTGGGGCTGTGGTGAGGATGTGGGCAGCGCCACATGTGTTGTGTAGGAACGCTGATGTGGCTGAAAGTTTGTGTCGGTAGGTCAGTCCGGGCGCCTAGTTGGAAAGCGGGTCGCCGCAAAGCATCGGTTGTTTTCCTGGGATCCGCTGCGGCGGCGGCCCATGGGTTTTGGAAGGGAGGCTGACCAGTTTTTTAAGGGACTGTCCCCCTGCGCGGATGGCGAGGCGGGCGCCGAAGCGGGAGCGGTTGTGTCGCATGTCCACGGTTGTTGGTGTGGCGGGGTGCCGGTGATGTGGCGGCGGCAGCGGTGGGTGTGGCATATCTGCGGCGGGCTGACTTGCAGGGGGTGGTCGACGGCCGGATCGAAGCGCCCTTTTGCCGCTGCGCACTTTGTGTGTGTGTGTGTGTGTGTGTGTGTGTGTGTGTGTGTGTGTGTGTGTGTGTGTGTGTGTGTGTGTGTGTGTGTGTGTGTGTGTGTGTGTGTGTGTGTGTGTGTGTGTGTGTGTGTGTGTGTGTGTGTGTGTGTGTGTGTGCGTGTGTGTGCGTGGGTGTGTGTGTGCGTGGGTGTGTGTGTGTGTGTGGGTGTGTGTGCGTGCGTGGGTGTGTGTGTGTGCGTGGGTGTGTGTGTGTGTGCGTGTGTGCGTGCGTGCGTGTGTGTGTGTGTGTGTGTGTGTGTGTGTGTGTGTGTGTGTGTGTGTGTGTGTGTGTGTGTGTGTGTGTGTGTGTGTGTGTGTGTGTGTGTGTAATGTAATACGCGAGTATTGTTCCGCGCGAATGTCGCAGGTCGTTGCGGTATTTTGTATTACGAGTTAGGTTGTCTGTCACCGCAACGACTAACCGGACTAGAGATTACACATCACGCCGAGCAGCCCGCGGGCGCTTATGGCGTCGATGAACCGCGCCACTGTCTCTATGGGGAGGTGGGGGCAGTGGTTGGCGTCGACACCCCGCAAGAGTCGTGCAGCCTAGGGGTGAGAGGGGGCACGCAGCCCCCTCCGTTGGGTATCGCGGGGTTTTCAGTATTGTTTCGTACTCTGAAATACTCGGTTTGTATGTGTGTGTAAGTACCAATACCAGTCTACGAAGGAAAGAAGAGAGTACAACGTGGTCCACCCCACATGCGTCCCCGCCACGGATGCCAAGCGTGCCAAATGCTTCCTTAAAAGCAATCAGAATGACATCACCCGCATATTCGAGGTACAATGGCAACCAACCTGGCAACTAGTAGAGTCCATTATGGACACGGCGTCAAGGCCGCGCGCACTAAATGAATGCCACCGCAGTCGGACCATACTCAAACCCCGGAGTCCCCCCCCCCCGCAACCGCCGCCCGACCGGCCGCATGGCACCCCACACAAAACACACAGAAATCAGAACTCGTCACCATCAACCCGGACCTAGACTCCATGCCCAAAGGGGAATTCTACCTCTGCGTCCTAGACGACCACCGACTAGTGCTTCACAAGCCCGACGACGGCAAGGTCTCCCATACCCTCGACCGCCGGAAAGTCAAGCACCTCTACTTTCTCTTCCGCCCGGAGCAAACAGACAAACGTTTCGCATCGGAGGTCTACGCGCTCATGGGCAGGGTGGGCACCCATACAAGTGCCGACGACTAGTCCCGGCACCAAATCCGAAAGAATAGCTGGGCCACAAACGACCGCCTCACAATGGCCATCATGACGGCCCTCCACGCCCGCACTACGGAACTTTTCACTGACACCCCCCCCCCCCCCCCCCCCCCTCACCCGTCACAAACACACAAATCGATCTACACCTCCCGGTACCACAGCCCATACCTCGAGGATGTTGGTCCCCCCAAACGAACTCTACATGTGGACTGAAACATCCCTCGCCAACCCCGAGTACAATGACAAATGCATGATGAAGGCGTGCAACACGGTCTACATAGTGTGCACGCCCGACACGAATCTACCGCGCCACCGTGCCTATCCTTCCCGAGTGGACAGATGCGTCTTACAAGAAAGCCCATCTCCTCAACCACCCCTACGTACAGAAACTATGCGAGCTCCTCGTGGGCGTGACAAAATTTCGGTCCCCATACCAACACAGCCAGCTCGCCCCGGATGCGAACCTCGGCATAAAGTGGCATCATGTAGGAGTATACTTGGTAGCTTCCGCCCCCTACCTCAAGAACATCAGCGCCGTGGATGCCACAACCACGATGACGGCTGCCCTCCAAGCCTTGTACCCCGAGCGTACTCCGCCCTTCTACATCGACACCACCCAAAGGCTGGTAGGCTCGGAAGCAGCAAGAGCCGCGATAGCGGGCACCCGCCTCCCTAGGCCGCCCCGCCGCGAACGGCAACTACCGCCCACAACGCCGGAGCTCAGTCAAGTGACTCAATTTAAATAATAATCCGGAGCATGGCGGTGATGGCTGGTAATGTCGGGGGGGGGGGGGGGGGGGGGGTTAAATAGATATGAAAACCGATCTCATAAAACCTTAGGGTAGGTAGTCATCAGCATGTATTGTGTCGTAGATAGCCGTAAGAAAAAGCGACTCACTACGGCGATGGCAACTATAATTGTAGGGCGATTACAACTATAACGGTTGTTTTTGTTGACTAATTACTACCTCAGAAAAACCCGCTCTGAGGTGGGGTGGCGGATGGCGCTGGGTTGGGCAATCGAGGTGGTGGTGGAGGTGGAGATGGCGGCGGGCCCTGCGCCCCCCTCCTCCCTATCCGCCGTAGTCCTTTCCCTCTCTGCAGCACAAACACGAGTCAATCTGCGAATGGGTAAATATAAATACAAGTGACATTCAGATTAGAACACCTGGGTATGACTTAATGGCTGACGGCTATGAACGCGCCCCATTGGGTATGCAAACAGACCCCCCCCCCCCCCCCCCCCCCCCCCCCCCCCCCCCGGCCAACTTCCCTGCATACACATGCATATCCACTGAGAAATACAAATATAAATGGAATATGTTCGCATCATCCAGGACGCCGTGAAGGGAGGCCGACCCCGCCCCAAATAAAGGTATGTTAGTCCTCGCTTCGGGTGTTGACGCATCCCGACACATAAACATCCCTAAACTCCGGAACTAAAAGCCTAAAATCATGACGGTGATGCCCCCACCGCGGGCACTCCACCAACATATGTTCGATAGTCTCAGATTCGCCACATGCAGGGCAGTGTTCAAGGAACTGCTCAGGTATAGCATGGATCCGGGCCAATCGGCGGGCAGTGGGAGTACTCGGGCGCGTATTTGTATCATAATGTGCAGCAGCCTGGCCACAACCCCCGTGGGAACGCCCGTCCTTTAGTGTGGCAACTACGGTTTTGACGCATAAGATGCCTGGACATATATACCCGAGGTGTTGGTAAGGGCTAACGCTGCCCACAATTCGTAAGTTCGTAACGCACCCACACCGATGCCTTTCCTAGTTTAGTGGCATTGCCCGCGGCTACTAACCCCCACTGAAGTGGAAGGTGCGCCCCTGAGCTAGCCCTACGTTCGCCCTAGCTAGGTCCATCCAACCACCGCACAGTCTCCGATGTCCACATGTTGGGGCGCGACCGACTTGGTTATCTACTACATGATGAGTTAGAAATGTATTAAAGTCGGATGCTTTAAGGAACGCCCGAGGCCGTGCCGGAGCGGCCGTGGCCTCGATGGGCGCGCAATATCCAATTCCCGCATCATCAGTGCAGTGGCAACCCCAGGGAAGTTTTTACCTACCCCAATAAGGCACCGCAAGCACTGATTGAGTACGGTTTGTAATTTATTTGCGCCGCTCGTTCTATCCATACCCCATTATCCACACCCGTAAGAACCGGTAGTTTGTATACAGATTTTAACGACAGATACACGCCTATTAATAGGAATCAGGTCCCGTCCACCGACTAATACTGAATCAAGTGCCGCAATGGCGTGCCTACCCTTCTTAACCCGGTCTTCCACCATGTGCCGCATACCTAAGTCCGACTTCAATGACAGAATCCAAATACCTATATTCATTTATAACCAGTACCCGTCCCCCCCCCCCAAGCTGCCATCGGGCAGCTTGTTCGCATAATGCGGTCGCGTCGGAATATCGACCTAATGCCATCACCCCACACTTATCCACTTCCCGCATCATCGGTGCAGTGGCAACCCGCCCAGGAGAGTTTTACCCACCCCAACAAGGCACCGCTAAGCACTGATTGAAAACGATTTGTTATTCTTTTGCGCCGCTAGTAATATCCATTCCCCAGACTTCACACACTTAACCTAGAAACGGTAGTATACATGTGTGAACGACCGACACACACACACACACACACACACACACACATTATCAAGCAGGTGCTGACACGGTTTGCGAACTTGTTTGCTCGCAGACGCATGTCCTAAATCATTCTCCAACTCAAGAGCTCGAGGCGAATCCATGTGCGGGATGAGGGACATTCGACTGGACGGCACCTGTACCGTTAGCCGAAAGTTTAGATTATAAACAGATCACGCCAGGCGGCATATGAATGCCATGCTGGCACGTTTGCCATGCTGGCTTCGATGGATGGATGAATTTGTCGCCATGTATATTCGGATCTTCTCTAACTTGTCGAGCAGGGGCACTGGTTTACGCTGCACTTATTCACAAATCATGTAGGAGACTCCGTACGCGACTTGTGCCGGTTCTTCAGGCGGTCGATCTGGCTCTTTCGCCGCCGGTGGACCGGCTGCGCTGCTTCCGCCTGCCCGGCGAAAAAACCAAACAAATGTCAGGTAACACGTAACAGCGCAGGGTCCGTCCCCTGCAATAAAAACGGCGGCGTGCGCTATCGCACCTGAGATCTCGTCTCTGACGTTTGCCTGCCGTCCACACGCAGGGAGTCTACGTCGCCAGCAGGTACGGGTGGCTTGGCCTCGGCACGTCCGCTGATCAGCCGGCCTTTCAGACGCCCCAGCTGGCTTGCGAGGCGGCCGCCCTCTCGGGCAGGGGGGCGAGTAGAGCCTTGCCCTACAACTCCCAGCTCGCCTGGTGTGGTCTTCTCCTCTACCCACGCGTTGGTGAGCGGCTTCCTGCGCGCCACAGTATCGTCACCCAGCTCGTCAAAGCTGTCCTCCTCTTGCGCTGTTCGAGTGCTGGGGTGCCTCGGCTTGGAGCTGGGCACTCTTTGACCGTACACCGAGCGGCCTGAGGGTGCGCGGGCTGAACGCGGGTCCTGGTCCGGGGACAGCTCCATGACTTGCGGCGATCCAGATGAGGGGGAAGCCGCCTTGCGCCTGGCCTGGCTTGTGCCCTGAGCATGCTTGGCCGGGGAGGCCTTGACCGCCTTGGCGCTCGACTCGCCGTGCACATGCACGTGCGCGGCAGGAAAGCCCTCGTCACTCCTGCGTGCTGCTATGACCTTGCTCCTGCCGTGCGGGCTGTCCGGTGCCCAAGCCGTGCCGTTATCAGAGAAGCTGGAGGCCGGCCGCTGTTGCGCTGTCAGGGCTCCGCTGTCAAGCTCGTCGGACGGGGTGCCCATGTTGGCGTCCGCGCCAGCACTGTCGTAGTTTTGCCAGAAGTCGTAGCGATACTGAGCCCGGGCGCCATAGATGGACTGGTTCGCCAGCGGGAGCGCGGCAGGCCCGACTCGAACGCCGCCTCCCCTGGGAGTGCGGGGCTTAGGTGACCCATCCTCGTCATCCCTGTCAAACACGGGAGCGCCAGCCGGCCGATACGTCATCGGTGTGTCCGAGTCGGGGTTGCCCAGTCCCTCAACCAGGATGCCCTGGTCCATCGCAACAGCCTGGATCTGCTCCCTGTCCATGCCGGCGCCCTCGATCACGCGCCAGAGGTTGGTGATCACATCGCGCTGCTCGCTGATGACCTGGTCGCGCACAGCCATTTGGAACTGCAGCTCCTGGAGCCGCACTGCTTGCATGCGGAAGGTGGACAAAACCTGGACCAAACAGGGGGCAGTACGCCTGAGCATCGTGCGCAGGTGGAATCCTCCGTGTGCGACAAGCCACGGAGGCTAGCAGACGTAATTTGGATGGCAGGAACGGGGTGTGAGATGCCACAGGGTACCTGGAGGAAGGACGTGTTCTTGTTGCTCTCCATGGCCTGGTTGATGGCGTCCTGAATGGCTTTCCGTTGGTTCTCATTGGCTTCAATGTCGGCGCGGTAGCGAAGCCCAGCCTCCTCATTGTCAATGATGTTGGCCTTCATGCCCTGAATCCGTTCGCGAGCCTCCGTGGTTTCATCTCGAGACGCCAGCCCGGACTACATCGCACGGCACCACACCACAATTACAAAACCAGTCAAGTCGACACCAACATATGATGCAGCATAAGCACGTCATGCAACTCGGAAGCAGCAGACCGGCGCACCTGAAGGTAGTTCTCAAGCTGCTGGAGTTCGCACTTGATGCACACGTTCATGTCCTCCAGCTCGTACAGCGCCTTCTGCAAGTTTATGCGCTCCTCCGTGTTCTCGTTCAGCTCAGAGCTCAGGTTGTCCAGCCACTTCATCTGAATCTGGTCCTGCGTTTCCTCGCGCGCTGTCTCGGCCTCGCTGGGTGTGGGCTGCTGCTCGAGCTGGTTCTTGAGCTGCTGCACCTCCGTCTGCAGGTTGTCAATGATGCGCTGATAGTCCGACACATGACTCTCAACGGACCCAACGTTCTTGCTGACGTGGGTCTTGATCTCCTTGGCCCGATCAGCATACTTCAAGGTGTTGATGGAGTGGTTATACTGGTCAGAGGAGCAGCTCACGGTGGCAATCATGGCTGTTTTCGAGTTCCCGCTGAGGCCGTCCTTCAGGAGGCGCGTCAGTTTGGAGTTGCGGTAAGGCACGTACGCCATGCCGCTCTTGCCCTTTTTGCCCAATGCGTTGATGCAGTTGGCAAGTGCAAGCAGGGACCGGTTGATGTTGGCGCCATCCCGCAGCTTCTGGCCAGCGTTGTTCGTCTCCGCTGCACGCTCACTGCCCGCCAGGTCCACCAAGCTGAGCTTCCCCCTGTGCCAGGCAGCTGATGGTCAGCTAATCATGCAGGGAATCCAGTGCTGTGCCAATCGACCCTCAAGCCCGCATCCCACCATGCGGTGCCTACTGCTCCACTGCGATGCCACGGTGCACGAATGGCAAAAGTTACCTCAAGGTGTTTGTCTTGTATTGGTTTCGCGGCTTGCGCACAATGGTGACCTCCAAGACTGCATGGCTGCGCGATGACGTGGCGTTTGCGTTGGTGGACTCCGTTTTCCGGCGCGTGTTACCCTCCTCCAGCAGAGCCATGATCTCAGACGGAGAGTTGACGCCGTGCTTCTTGATGCCTGCCACTTGCACGCCCAGGCTGGGGTCCTCCCGAAGCTCCAGAGGCCCAGAGTTGCGGACCAACAGGTCGTAAATCACCTCGTTGTAGACCTCAATGTACGAGCAGGTGACCTCAAAGTCTTCATCCGCGTACAGGTCCTGCCTGTCTCGGAAAATTCGCTCCAAGGAAAGGACCATCAGGCCCGGATCCGCTGGAGATCCCACCATGGTGTAGGTCTTGCCAGAGCCAGTCGCGCCATAGGCAAACACGGTGACGTTCAGGCCGTTCATGCACCCAAGCACCAGCTCCCGGATGGTTCCATCATACACGTCACAGTTGCGGCTCTGCGCACAGGGATCGGGGCAACGCGACTCAGGCACTGGAGGTTCAGTAGTACTATATAAGCAGTTCCGATAGGGCAGCTGCTTCTCAGGCCATACGTACGTCTGTTCCAAACGCAATGTCGAACGTGTACTTCTTCTCCTTGGTGCGTCCCTGAACTTGGTCAAGGTAATCCTGAACAACCACCAGAGTGTAAGCAGGCACCTGTGACAGGTGCACGCGATGATAAGGCTACTGTAAGCCAGGGCGGATGAGCACGGTGGTACCTTCTGCTCGTCAGGATCCAACACAATAACCACTTTGTCGTTCATCACCCGTATGATGTCCTTCATTCCAGCCTCAGCTGCTTTCACCCCTTTGGAAAGGATCGGCCTGATCCGAATCGCCACATGGAGGCTGGTCTCCGCGCCCGGCTTTGCGCCCACCCCGCCGAGCTGTGAACATCACGTGCCCTTCTGTCAGCCACGCGGACATGTGACGAACTGCCCAACTCTCACCTGGCAGCGTTGCCAGTTTGCCACACACACGCACACACGCAGGCTCGCCGCCTGCCCGCACCCAGGCAGCAATTGTTGCAAAGGCCACGGCATGCACCTTTCCCCTTGACACTAGTCCCCGGGACATGCTGGGCGGCCCCTGCACGTGGCACAGCAAAAGCGGCGCCGTTACTTCTCTGCGCGAATCGAGCAAAATGTGCCCTATACCGCACGCCGCCTGGCAACGGTCGGAAAAGCGGCCATGCGGGGCAACCACCTTGCTCCTGTCTACCACCATGTGCACACCGCTCGCAGCGGCGCTCCCCGTTCAGATCGCCGATTCAGCAGGTTGTTCTCGTCCGGCAGGGTTCACCGTGGGTCAGAGCCTCAGTGCCTGCGCGTGCAGCTGTGCCTCCGATTCCCCGCCGAGTGGTGTTTACTGCGGCTACTCGTACAACCGTTCCATCGCGAGCTGCACTCGCTCAGCCAGACGGGCCTCGCTGCCCTTTACAACTGCCCAGCCCGTGACATTTTTTGCGGTGGAGCAGCAACTCCGATACAGGGCAAGGACTCGCCACAGTCGCTACTGTCAGCCGCCTGTCCTGGCTCTCCCAGTTTTTGGCGTCATCATAATCCTCCGGGCCGCGTGCGCCGTAGCAGCGGCGCGCACTCGGGCACAAGAGGTCAACACCAGGGTTGAGCGGAAGTCGGATTTTGATATTTCCGTTCCACCGGAACGGAATTCCGGCAGTTCCGGTGGAATTCCGCGGAACTCCCCTCAGGCGGAATTCCGTTCCGACCTCCACATGGAACGGAATTCCGGGCCGGAAATTTCGCCGGAACACGCCGGAACTTCCGTCTGGTTCACCCCAGACTGTCATATTAATTACATACGTTCCCATCCGTCAATGTAATCTATATTTTGACTATTGATATATTGATAAACCGTAAATCCACTTGCCGCCGGGCTTGGGAACTAGGAAGGCCCGGGACACACAGTCCGGCCGCGAGCGGTACTCCCACGCACCGCACGCGAGGCGGAAGCGGGCTAACTCGGGCTCGAAGAAGGCTACTTGGGCCGGGGTAGCGTCGAGATACATGGAGATGCCGTGATGGGAGGGCTTGGGGGGTCGGTTGCGCTCGAAGGGAATAGATACGCCCTCGCGGACCCATCGAAGCACTTGCCCGCTCGCGCCAATAGCTTCCCACTCACGCAAGCTCCGCCCTCACGCGATGTCGCACGTATGTAGAGGTTGGGGAGCAGGACTCGGCGAGGCGGCACACAGCGTCAGTCAGTCTCCTCCTCCTCGGTCTCAGGCGCATCCTTGCCTGCACGCCGGCCGGTGTGCAGCTTGGCGGCACGCCGTCTTGCGGTCACCGTCCTCGCGCTTCTTCCTCTCCCGCGCCTTGCGGTCTTGTCGTTCTTGGTGTCGGTGTCGGTGTTGGTGTTGGCGTTGCTCCCTCCGCCGCCGCCGGCCTTGAAGGCATGTGAGGCATGCGCCTTGCCGGCTTGGAGGAGGCTAACCTCGAGGCGTTTGTCGTCCAAGGCTGGCGACTGAGGAGGCCGTCGACGCCGTTGGCGGCTTGGCGCCGCGGTCGGTGGCGGCGGTGTCGAAATAAGAAGCGCTGGTAGACGAGGCGCTCCGCGATCTTCTCGTCGCCGGTGAGTTCCTTCTTGCCCTACTTGAACCGTCTGATATAGGTAAGGCGGCCCTCGCTAGCCGCGGCGACGACTGTCTTGAGCGTGCGAAGCGCGGAGTCGAGTAGGTAGTCGGCGTCCGCTCGGGCTTGGGGGGTGGGGTCGTCCGAACGAAGCGTTGCCATAGCGTCGTCGATCGCCGAGTGCGCGGCAGCGGTATAAACGCCATAGTGGCGTTTAGCAAGTGTCGGTACTCGTTGCGCGTCGAGTGCCGCTTCTCCTCGGTCAAGAACCGGTCGCACTCGTCCAGTCGTGGGGCCCTCAGGGTCGGGCGGGTGACGCCGACCGGGGGCAGGTTGTCGGCGTAGGCCTTGGGCAGAGGTCCGCCCAATCTCGCGGGTAAGGTCGCGGGTAAGTCCGCGGCACGGGGCGTCTTGGCAGTGAACCCGGGCGGAGGGCCGTCCTCGTAGCTCCCATCCTCAGGGCCACTGTCTGGCGCTGAAGGAATGGATTTCGGCTGCTTATATATGGGGGTAAGGGTACGGGCGGGTGTCTCGCGCTTCGACCTTCGGCAGAAGCGGTCGGACCATGTTAGTGAGTCCGGCAAAATCTGCGGCTGTCGGAGGGGCAACGCCGCCGCTGTTCCCTACGTTGTCCGGGTAGGGGTCGGAGGGTAAGTCGTATGCCATAGTAGCTCACGGACAGGGACATGTACGAGTAGTCGATACAAGTACATGTACGGGTGGTCGTCGGCTTCGGAGTCGACGAGGGTGGGTAGAGATCTTCGTCACCGGCTAGACTACGAATCATACATGATTCCGTATCATGTATGGAAAGGGCTCAATCCATTGATATTATACCGTGTTTACATACTGGTCATTCTAAACCTATCTACGAATATGTGTAGTCGCATTACGTGATTAACGATACCGCCAATGTTCTCACTTCGTTACAAGACGAGAGGTAGATAACGACTACCGTACGGGGGTACAATAGTTGGTCCTGTCACCGCATTTTTAGAAGGATGATGTGCGATCTCGCATGATGTATACCGCCTTTTCAAAGTTGAGTCCTTCAACAATGACAATTTGCATTTGTTATCTAAAGACCCCTAATTGACCCTCCCGCCTTTGTTGGCAATCATTTCCAGTCATGTACTTGTGGATGTTGATGTCACCTTGCCGTCTTTGTATATTGTTAGCAATGTGATTATATCACTCCGCTACGCTCTCGTAGATATAGTGCTCATACTAATGGGAAGCCGTAAAGCTGAAGTCGTCGTGTTTAGGATCAACGCACTCTACAGAGGCGACCATTGACGCAGCCATGGTCTTGATCTTGGTCTCCGCAACTAAGTTGACGGAGTAGTTGTCTTTGCCACATGCGGTCTGCAGGATGCTTGCCACCTTTGCGCTCAAATCCAAATTCTTCTGGATGAACGAACACGTTGGCGCTCATGTTCTCAAGAACCCTCTTGTTCCGGCGGGACCGAGTGACTATACCTGCAATAAGCGAGAAGATGCGCTCGCACTCGATCTGACTGGCAGGGATGGCCAACAGCCAACACCGTGCGCGCCAGCTCCGCAATCGGAGGGAATTGATGCCGATGCTCACGCCACCAGGTCACGACATCACGCTCACCGTCAGGAGTGGGAGCGCCTCGGCAGGTCGGGAAGGCACCCAGTTCCTGCTTGATGAGGGCCAGGTTATGTTGCGTTGCTGTAGCAACATCAACGACAACGGTGCCAGTCTCATCCTCGTCGCCGCTGGTGTCCTCATCACAGAGTGCAATGCGGCGCTTGGGGGCTTAGGGGGCAGGCTGACCCGCTCAGCCGCAGCCGCCGTTGCCGCTTCCTCGGACTCAATGTGCTTGGAGAGGGTGAGCAAGGTTGGCAGCAGCACCTCATCTTCAAAGCGCCGCATCATGACCTTGGCCGAGCGACGGCCATTTCTGTCAAAGCAGCCGTCCTCATCATGTTGTGCCAGCGTCAACACCTCGCCAAGGCAATAGTGCGGGCCAAGCAGGGTCGCCATGACCTCATGTCCACGGCCAGGCTTGAGCTCCCTGTAAAGCTGCAGCACATACTCAACATCAAGCATGATAGTGTCCCTCACGTTGCCTTGGAGCGTCTTGATGTCGGCATGCAAACTACAAAATAACGTTCTGGATACAACAAGTCACTAGTATAGTCTATGCATGCAAACGGTTAAATACAAGAGTGGGGGGGGGGGGGGGGGGGGAAGGGGGGGGGGGGGGGGGGGGGGGGGAAAGGGGGGGGGGGGGGGGGGGGGGAGTGAGGCTTACGCTTCCTCATGTTGACGTTCTTTATCATCCATGTCCCGCTTATCAACGGCCTTCTCCGTAATCCCGGTGGTGGGTGGCACGGCTGGCGAAACTTGTTGCTACAACACCTTGAGTTGAACCTCAAGCAAAGCAATGGAAGGGATGGCTTGGGACAGCATTAAGTGGCAACCATGCAACTGGGCCTTGACGACTAGCTTGCAAGGGTAGCTAAGCACGTCTTCAACGGCAACAGGGAAAAAGGGCGATTATTGAGTCAAAATGGGCACATTTCTGGACTCAAAATTGCACCCCCCTTAACTCAATATTGTACCCCTTTTGGGGGGTGCAAATTTGAGTCCAGCCTAACACTGTACGAATGTACTGTGAAATTGGCTTCCTTTTCTTGCCAACACTGTACGAGGTACTGTTCAGTGAAAGTAACCTTCACTATGTACTACACGCATGTCCACCGCCCTTTGACGAGATGCGTCGCTACCCTTCCACGCCAACCGTTTTTTTGGCCTCGAATGCTACGCCGCCACTATGCTTCCCACTCATCTACCCCTCGCAAGCTCCCTCGCGCTTGTAGGCATCTTAACGCTTCTCGGTGCACAAAAGCATGGCAGACCGTCCTCGCAGAGCAAAACGCACATCTGCCCGCTTGCACAGTTCTGTGCGTGGCGGGGACATATGCGGCTGCACTTGGCTTTGACCCAACGAGCAGGGCTCTCGACACACTGCTAGTGACCCCCATGGTGCAAGATTCTCCGCAGATGCACTTGCGTTCCGGCAGGAGGGCGTCTCAGGCGCCAATACCCACGACTCAGCCCATGAGGCCCATGCAGCCGGGCGGTGGGCAACATGGAAGCGGACCGCTATGGCCCGGGGCCGGAGATTCGCAGCCTTCGCCTCACGGCGAGCCTCAGCCTGACCCCCCAAGCCTCAAGGTGTGCCACCTTTGGTCCCTCTCCCAGGAGCGACTCCAACGGTACGCGGACTCGCATCTTCGCTTGCATCTCTCATCAGGGCGCCGTGGACTGCGTTAAGCGCACCTCGCCGTCGCGCATCTCGACATGAGTGGTGACACCCGCCCCGTTTCCCACCCGCTTCGTGTTTTCGTCCTTGTCTGCCAACGACCTCTAACACATCATGCACGATCCGCGATACCCGATGACCTCAGACTGCAAGAGAGGGGCAGGGACGAGAGGCAGCACGGTGAACATGCGGGCCTTCTTGGCCTCTGAAGACCACCGGCTTGTGTAGAACGAGTTGCGGGGGATTTGCAACGAGTATGTCCAAGAAGCTCACCGGCAGATGCGAATCTCGTCCCCTGGTAAAATGGCCCGGCAAAAGCCCTCGTCATGGCAGACCCGGACTACGGCTCGGGTCCTGCCAATGTCGACAGCGTGGCGGGGGAGGGGGGGGGGGGGGGGGGGGGCTGCTCCTCATCATCTTTCTCAATTGCTGCGCGCCACTCACTGCCGTCAGGAGGGGGCGAGATGTGACAATTGTCGACGCCTTGAAGTTGGTCGTCGGACGAGATTCGGCGACTTTAAGGGCGCATCTCTCGGAGCACCTCGGCAACCAACGTGGGTTCGTGTATGCGAGACAGCGAGAACCATGGCGGCGGCGAGAGATGCGGCACTGGAACCCGGAGGCCCACATTGAAGACGACGGGTACGTCCTCCTGGACGTCAAAGCAGCGGTGGCTGAAGCCACCGCTGGCACGACTGACGAGCAAGAGATGCGGAGGGTGGAGAGATTTTAAAGGTAGACGGTGGGATCACCCGCATCTCCGCAGTGGGGGCATATGAGCGCTCGCATCTCTCGCGTACAAACCCGTGTGCTGTCGCTCCTAGCTCTTGTAACGCTGCCCTGTGCAAGGATCCCTTTGTCGTTGCAATGTCGCCTTGGTTCACTCACCTGAATTTGCTCCTACCGCTGCTGCCGGCCTACAAGGCGGAAATCTGTTGCGTGCAGATTCCGAGCACCTACTTGACGCAAGGGCCCCGCCCGCAAATGAACTACCTCCACAGTCTGTTGAAAGCGGGTCGTGCACTTCTCATCGCGTCAAAACACCCAAGAAATCCCGACACCAACAGACGCGCCTTGTGGTTGGTCGTCGGAAGAGATTCGGCGACTTTAAGGGCGCATCTCTCGGAGCACCTCGGCAAGCAACGTGGGTTCGTGTATGCGAGACGGCGAGAACCATGACGGCGGCGAAAGAGATGCGGCACTGGAACCCGGAGGCCCACATTGAAGACGACGGGTACGTCCTCGCGGACCTCAAAGCAGCGGTGGCTGACGCCACCGCTGGCACGACTGGCGAGCAAGAGATGCGGAGGGTGGAGAGATTTTAAAGGTAGACGGTGGGATCACCCGCCGCATCTCCGCAGTGGGGGCATATGAGCGCTCGCATCTCTCGCGTGCAAACCCGTGTCTGTCGCTCCTAGCTCTTGTAACGCTGACCTGTGCAAGGATCCCTTTGTCGTTGTCATGTCGCCTTGGTTCACTCACCTGAATTTGCTCCTACCGCTGCTGCCGGCCTACAAGGCGGAAATCTGTTGCGTGCAGATTCCGAGCACCTACTTGACGCAAGGGCCCCGCCCGCAAATGAACTACCTATCCACAGTCTGTTGAAAGCGGGTCGTGTACTTCTCATCGCGTCAAAGCACCCAAGAAATCCCGACACCAACAGACGCGCCTTGTGGTTGGTCGTCGGAAGAGATTCGGCGACTTTAAGGGCGCATCTCTCGGAGCACCTCGGCAAGCAACGTGGGTTCGTGTATGCGAGACGGCGAGAACCATGACGGCGGCGAAAGAGACGCGGCACTGGAACCCGGAGGCCCACATTGGGGACGACAGGTACGTCCTCGCGGACGTCAAAGCAGCGGTGGCTGAGGCCACCGCTGGCACGACTGGCGAGCAAGAGATGCGGAGGGTGGAGAGATCGAATTGACCGCCGTAAAGGGTGGGATTACCCGCATCTCCGCAGTGGGGGCAGGTGAACGCCCGCATCTCTCGTGTACAAACCCGTGTACTGTCGCTCCTAGCTCTTGTAACGCTGCCCTAGGCAAGGAGCCCTTTGTCGTTGCAATGTCGCCTTGGTTCACTCACCTGAATTTGCTCCTATAGCTGCAGGCGGCCTCCAAGGCGGTAATCTATCGCGTGCAGATTCCGAGCACCTACATGACGCAAGGGCCCCTGCCGCGTATGGACTACCTCGACAGCCTGTTGACAGCGGGTCGTGTACTTCTCATCGCGCCAAAGCACCCAAGAAACCCCGACACCAACGGACGCGCCTTGTGGTTGGTCGTCGGAAGAGATTCGGCGACTTTAAGGGCGCATCTCTCGGAGCACCTCGGCAAGCAACGTGGGTTCGTGTCTGGTCCGTGACAAGGGATTCATGCAGCTTGAAATTCGCTGCCATAGCTCCCTGGACAATACCTCATTAATCATAATCAACTATCACAACAAATGATTCTCAACCGCAGATAAGAGTTTAATCGACTCCTGTCCGTCGATTTCACAAACCGCACTTCCTTTGCTAGCGCGGCCGGGGCAGCGGGGCGCCATCGCGCCGCGGCCGGGGCAGCGGGGCGCCATCGCGCCGCGGCCGGGGCAGCGGGGCGCCATCGCGCCGCGGCCGGGGCAGCGGGGCGCCATCGCGCCGCGGCCGGGGCAGCGGGGCGCCATCGCGCCGCGGCCGGGGCAGCGGGGCGCCATCGCGCCGCGGCCGGGGCAGCGGGGCGCCATCGCGCCGCGGCCGGGGGCAGCGGGGCGCCATCGCGCCGCGGCCGGGGCAGCGGGGCGCCATCGCGCCGCGGCCGGGGCAGCGGGGCGCCATCGCGCCGCGGCCGGGGCAGCGGGGCGCCATCGCGCCGCGGCCGGGGCAGCGGGGCGCCATCGCGCCGCGGCCGGGGCAGCGGGCGCCATCGCGCCGGGGCGGGCGCCACGCGCGGGGGCGCCCAACGCGCCGCGGGCGGCGCAGCGGGGCGCCAACGCGCCGCGGGCGGCGCAGCGGGGCGCCAACGCGCCGCGGGCGGCCGCAGCGGGGCGCCAACGTGCCGCGGGCGGCGCAGCGGGGCGCCAACGCGCCGCGGGCGGCGCAGCGGGGCGCCAACGCGCCGCGGGCGGCGCAGCGGGGCGCCAACGCGCCGCGGGCGGCGCAGCGGGGCGCCAACGCGCCGCGGCCGGCGCAGCGGGGCGCCAACGCGCCGCGGCCGGCGCAGCGGGGCGCCAACGCGCCGCGGCCGGCGCAGCGGGGCGCCAACGCGCCGCGGCCGGCGCAGCGGGGCGCCAAAGCGGGGCGCCAACGCGCCGCGGCCGGCGCAGCGGCCGGCGCAGCGGGGCGCCAACGCGCCGCGGCCGGCGCAGCGGGGCGCCAACGCGCCGCGGCCGGCGCAGCGGGGCGCCAACGCGCCGCGGCCGGCGCAGCGGGCGCCAACGCGCCAACGCGCGGCGACCGGCGCATGTTGGTGATTCATGCAGCCCCGCATACTAAATGGTTTGCAGCCATCTAGGCAATCAAAGCATGCTTAAAGGCAGCATCTGCGGTGCAGCGCTGCAGCAATCTGCGGCGTGCCGCAAGCAAATATAACGTATTAGCCCTACTGCCTTGCAGTCCGTATAGTATCGTCAAGTAGGTGCGTGTTCATATCCCTTCTATGCCATGCAGCCCCGCATACTAATAAATGGTTTGCAGCCATCCAGGCAATTGAAGTATGCCTTAAGGCTGCATCTGCAGTGCAGCGCTGCAGCAATCTGCGGCGTGCCGCCAGCAAATATAATGTATTAGCCCTACTGCCTTGCAGTCCGTATAGTATCGTCAAGCCGGTGCGTGTTCACATCCCTTTCATGCCATGCAGCCCCGCATACGAAATGGTTTGCAGCCATGTAGGCAAATGGCTGCAGCAATCTGCGGCGTGCCGCCAGCAAATATGAGATATTAGCCCTACTGCCTTGCAGTCCGTATAGTATCGTCAAGCCGGTGCGTGTTCACATCCCTTCTATGCCATGCAGCCCCGCATACTAAATGGTTTGCAGCCATCTAGACAATGAAAGCATGCCTTAAGGCAGCATCTGCGGTGCAGCGCTTCAGCAATCTGCGGCGTGCCGCCAGCAAATATCAGGCATTAGCCCTACTGCCTTGCAATCTGCATAGTATCGTCAAGCAGGTGCGTGTTCACACCCCTTCTATGCCATGCAGCCCCGCATACGAAATGGTTTGCAGCCATCTAGGCAATAGAAGCATGCCTAAAGGCAGCATCTGCGCTGCAGCGCTGCAGCAATCTGCGGCGTGCCGCGAGCAAATATCAGGCATTAGTGGTACTGCCTTGCAATCTGTATAGTATTGTAAAGCATATGGGCGATTAAATCCCCTTTTTGTCATGAAAATCCTCATACTGGAAGGTTGCCGAGCCGGCTCTTTACCCCCCCACCGCCTTGGTCGACGACCGCTACTACCAGGTCGTAGCGGCGCCGCGTCAGGCTGGCGGGTCCTCTAAGCCCGCATCTCAACCACCGCCACCGGGGTCCGGCGGAGATGGCTCCCAAAACGGCGCTGCAGCAGGTCTCTTGATAGAGCTTCGAGCAGCTCCGCCCCTCCCCCGAGCAGGCTTGGTCCCTCGGAGACTGCCAAGCCGCCGAGTGAGCCTCAGCCTTCGAGTGCGACGAAGCGCCCGCACGGTGCGTTGAGCACGGGAGGCAAGACCAGCTTGTCGCCCATTAAGCTGCGCAAAAAGCATTCCAAGAAGCGCGGGCCGAGTCCTCCTTCAAGATGGCGATAGAGTTGGAGGACGACGACCCCTTCCAGGCGCCTAAGCCGAAACGCGAAGCCACGTCAAGCCGTCAGGCGCCTTCGGGTGCCGCTGGTGGGAGTCGCAGGGCCACATCTTCCCGTGGCGGTGCCGCATCTCCGCCTCCCCGACCCGCATTTCCACCAATGGAGGCAAGAGCAGCAGCTTGTAGCCCATTAAGCTGCGCAAGAAGCATTCCAAGAAGCGTGGGCCGACTCCTCCTTTAAGATGGCGATAGAGTTGGAGGACGACGACCCCTTCCAGGCGCCTAAGCCGAAACGCGAAGCCACGTCAAGCCGTCAGGCGCCTTCGGGTGCCGCTGGTGGGAGTCGCAGGGCCACATCTTCCCGTGTCGTACCGCATCTCCGCCTCCCCGACCCGCATCTCCGCCTATGGAGGCAAGAGCAGCAGCTTGTAGCCCATTAAGCTGCGCAAAAAGCATTCCAAGACGCGTGGGCCGACTCCTCCTTTAAGATGGCGAAAGAGTTGGAGGACGACGACCCCTTCCAGGCGCCTAAGCCGAAACGCGAAGCCCCGTCAAGCCGTCAGGCGCCTTCGGGTGCCGCTGGTGGGAGTCGCAGGGCCACATCTTCACGTGGCGGTGCCGCATCTCCGCCTCCCCAACCCGCAACTCCGCCTAAGGAGCCCTCATCTCGGGACTCGAAGCCCGCACCGCCGCATGCGCCGACATCTCGCCCCAACGCCGCGTCGCTGTCAGCAGGGTTCAGAGGTAGCATCTCGTTGCGACGAACACAATCTCTGAGGTCGGCGATAGACTCGTAGGCCCGGGGCGTCTTCTCTGCGCGAGTGAGGCTCGATTTCCAGGCTTGAAACGCTTGAAACGCAGTCGCCATGCCCTCGCGTCCGCAATCTTCCAAGGTGAGGCGGATAGTACTTTACGCGACTGAGGGCGCGAAGAGGACACGCCGATGTGCCATTTTTAGTACTCTCGTATAGTATTGCATTGCACCTGAAATGTGACCGAAAAATGGGTACATATCCCAGCCTAAGCGATCACGTGGGGGGCACATTTTTGAGTCCAGGAATTGGACCGTTTTGACTCAAAAATGTGCCCTGTACCACGGCAACAGACACCTTCCACTCATGACCCTCGATCTCCCCCCCCTCCCCCCCCCCCCCCC